>JACXVL010000227.1:0-88605 GCA_014898675.1 Athelia sp. TMB | reverse complement strand
CCCATCCGCAAGAACGGGCACCTCCTCCTCGTGACGCTGCTCCTCGCGAACATGATCACGAACGAGACGCTCCCCGTGATCAGCGCGCCCGTGCTCGGCGGCGGCGTGCAGAGCGTCGTCGTCTCCACCGTGCTCATCGTCATCTTCGCCGAGATCATCCCCCAGAGCCTCTGCACGCGCCACGGGCTCTACCTCGGCGCGAAGATGGCGCGCCCCACGCAGTTCCTCATCTACGCCCTCGTACGCCCCCCTCCCCCTCCCCTATATGCGCGAATGCTGACGCGACTGGCAGGGCATCATCGCGTGGCCCGTGGCGAAGATCCTCGAGCTCGCGCTGGGGACCAACCACGGGATCATCTACCGCCGCGCGGAGCTCAAGGAGCTCATCGCGCTGCACTCGTCGCTCTCGCCGCACGGCGGCGACCTCAAGGGCGACACCGTCGCGATCATCGGCGCGACGCTCGACCTGCAGGAGAAGGTCGTCACGCAGGCGATGACGCCCATCCGCGGCGTGTTCATGCTGCACATCGACGCGCGCCTCGACTATGAGGTGCTCAGGCGCATCTGCGCGACGGGCCACTCAAGGGTGCCCGTGTACGAGGAGGTCGACGTGCCCGGCCCGCAGGGCACGGAGCGCGCGAAGCGCATCATCGGCATCCTGCTCGTGAAGCAGTGCATCCTGCTCGACCCCGAGGGTGCGCCCCCCCTCCCTTCTGCAGCTGTATGTAAGGCGTTGGCTGACTGTATGCATACAGACGCGATCCCGCTGCGCTCGCTCCCGCTGAACAAGGTGCCCTTCGTGCCGAAGAACATGCCCCTCCTCGGCATCCTCGACAAGTTCCAGGAGGGCCGCAGCCACATGGCGATCGTCTCGCGGCTCACGGTCGACCTCCCGCCCGACGCGGCCGTCGTCACCGCCGCGAAGAAGGGGCTCACGCAGCGCATCAGGGACCGCGTCGGCATGGGCGACAGCAGCGACGACGAGGACGACAACGAAAACCGCAAGGACGTCGAGGCGGCACAGGAGAAGACGCGGGCCCCGGAGCGCAAGGGCACCGCGTGGAGCGCGAACGCGCGCAAGTCGACGCTGTGGGAGCCGCGCGAGCAGGCGACGCCCGCGGACGCGGTGCTCGCCCCCGCGGGCTTCCAGGACTTCCTGCAGGGCATCGACCCCGCCGTGTCGCCCATCGGCATCATCACGCTCGAGGACGTGCTCGAAGGTGCGCCCTCCCCCCCTCCCCTCTCCCCTTCCCTCTCTTCTTAATGCTGACACTCACACATGGCTTGCAGAACTGATTGGCGAGGAGATCTACGACGAGTTCGACACGGAGGGCGGGCACACGGCGTACTACGTGCCGCCCGAGATGGCCGCGGCGCCCCCCGCAGCCATCGCCGCGCCCGTCCCCGTCCCCGCGCGCGCGCTCACGGCGGGCCCCGCGATCACGCGCGGCCTCAGCTTCCTCACGGGACGCGGGCGCAACCCCACGCCGCGCGCTCAGCCGCCCACGCAGCCGCCCACCCCCTCCGCGCGCACGACGGCAGCGAGCACCCTGCTTCAGCCGCCCCCTCCCGCCGCCGCTGCGCCGCCGCGGCCGATCGTCGAGTCGCCCGCGGCGATCGACGTGCCGGACCCGCTCGAGCAGCTGCCGAAGCCGAAGAAGAGCAAGTCGCTGCCGATGGCGGACGGCGCGGGTGCGGGTGCGGGTGCGCCGATCGAGGCGGTGCTGCTCGACCGCAAGCGGCGGCTCACCACGCGCCCCGCGACGCCGGTGGTGCCCGTGAAGGGGCAGCGGTTCAAGAGCAGCCCGCTGGACGGCGGGGACCGGACGGGGGTGGTGGCGGAGCGCGTGAAGGAGGAGCTGGCGCTGGCGCGGAAGGGCGAGCTGGAGGCGGAGCTGGGGGAGGGGGCGTGATGCGGGCGGTTTTGTGTATTTTACTATTAGAGATGCGGTTAAAATGGGTGATATCCCTGCTATTCGAGTGTTCTTATTGCTTCTTAGGATGCTTGCTCTAACCCTCAGAATTACAAACACCCGCCCATGGGCTCGAGATCTTGAGAGTTGACTTTCTCGCGTGGCGGATTCACGTGCGCCCGCGCCGATTGTCAGCAAATAAATCTCTCTCGCGCTCTCAGGCTACTTATCACACCCATACACACTCTCTCGATCGTTCTCTCGACGTTCTCTTCTATTCACGGCAATGCACCGCTGTCTCATGATATCCGAAATTGTCATGAACATTGCGAAAGAGATCGGAGAGGATGGCGACGGTTATGAACCCTGGAACACGCTGGCCAAGCTTGCACGGACATGTCGCGTGTTCAGCGAGCCAGCGCTCGACGCGCTCTGGAGAGTCCAAGGCTCCCTGCTGCCCGTTTTGCGAACCATGCCGACGGACCTTTGGCAGACAGATGCGGGCATACTGGTGAGCTCTAAATTCACCTACCAGTAGGCGTATGTAGTCTGCGACTAACCGTGCCTCTATGCCAGAGACTCAACAGGCCTATCAAGCCCACAGACTGGTCTCGATTCCAGACATATGCTGCACGTATCCACCACTTTATCGACGACAGGCTCTTGAATGAGTCTCCCGGCACCGATTGTCTGCAAGCGCTCGTATGTGCCAAACCTCCCAACGTTGCGACCTTTTTCCCGCACGTGCATAGCTTAGATTGGAACTATCTTGTGGGGCCTTCGGATGAAGTGTTCCAATGCATGCCCTTCTTTATGAGCGCAGCCACCAAGAAAATATCCTTCAGCCTCGGCAGTCTACGGACAACTGGACTGTCCCTTGCACAATCAATCTTACACAACTTTCCCGGGGTGCGACATTTAGATATCTGTGGACTTCACGCTATAAATCGCCCCCCGATAGAGGACGCCCTTTCAGAGCTATTCTCTCATGGGCAGGGTTTATGCGATGTGAAAGTTGACTGCTTCCTTTTACCACCTACCATCAAACATCTCGCTGGATTCAAACATCTCAAACGCCTGGAGATGATAGTTGACGATCGCGGTGTGTCTACCCAAGTATCCGGTTTCCGTGTCCTCGAATGTCTTCGTGTGTCCGGCGAGACTTTCCGGATTATATCAGGGTTGATCGCCATGCTCCAATCACCGCTAGAAACCGTCTTCTTAACAACCATAGGCGGCGTGGTGAAGCCGCAGGAACTCGCTGGCACCTTCGAGTTGATGAGCATTCACTGCTCACATGCTCATCTTCGAACGCTCACCGTCCAGACCCTTGTTACATCGCTCGAGCCCCCCGATGCCTGCATTGACCACAGGGTACTGCAACATCTCTTCGTCTTTTTCAATTTGTCGCATGTAGAGCTGCTCATTGACGCCCCAGTGAGCCTTGACAATAAAACCGTGCGACAAATGGCTGCAGCTTGGCCTCAGCTCTCTCACCTCACTCTTGGCGGAGATGGCTGGTTTAGGAGAACATCAATAACACCAGCAGGGCTCATACCTCTATTCTACCTACCACGTTTAACCACCTTGTCAATTTCTATCGACGCGTCAACAATCGACGGAGCCTCGCAGCCTGTGCCCACCCAAATCATTAGAGGCGCCCTGCGTTCTCTAGATCTCCAATATTCCATCATCAACGATGCCGGGCCTATGGCAGCATTTCTGTCAAAGTTCGCTCCAAACCTGGAAGATATTCAGGCATGGGCCGATGATTGGACACAGACTGTGGGTGTATCTGAAGAGTTGGCCCAAGAGTACCAATCTCGATGGAAAGAAGTCGCTCGGTTGGTGCCACTCTTTGTTGCAGTTCGAGAGGAGGAGAGGGGAGCAAGAGCATCTTCGTAGGCGCTCCTATATAACTGTACATTAGCATCATTGACAAATGGTAGTTCATAGCGTATTGATATTGAAGTAGACTACATATAGAGACGCAAGAGAGAGGTTCATGATACGGGGATCTCATTAATATTCCTGGGTCCCAGTCGGTCCGGCCACGTGGACAGGTACTTGATCTGACATGCCGTAATGCGCGTCTCTGCCAAGGCCCAAACACCATGCACCGTTGTCTCTGGATATCTGAAATCGTCGCGAACATTGCGAATGAGATTGAACAAGAGGGATGGGACGAGAAGTGCAGCACGCTGGCCAAGCTTGCACGAACGTGTCGCATGTTTAGCGAGCCATCGCTCAACTCGCTCTGGAGAGTCCAGAAAACTCTGGTGCCCGTTTTGCGGACAATGCCGGCCGACCTTTGGAGGATAGATGCAGGCCTTATGGTGAGCTCCATGGTCGCATCACTAACAGACATAGTCTATGTGCAACTAACTATGCTGCTACGCCAGAGACCCAATCGGCCTATCAAGCCTACAGACTGGTCTCGATTTCAAACATATTCAACGCGTATCCACCACTTTATCTGCGACGAGAGCTATGACGAATTTCCCAGTCACGAAGGCCTGCAAGCCCTCGTATGTGCCAAACCCCCAAACATCGTGTCCTTTTTTTCGTCAGTGCAAAGATTAGACTGGCACAGGCTAGTGAAGCCGTCAGATGAGGCGTTTCAATGCATGCCATTCTTTATGAGCGCAGCTACCCAAAGAATCACTTTCACCCTTGACGGTCTAGGGGAAACAGGGATGTCCCTTGTACGATCCATTCTGTACAACTTTCCTGGGGTGCGGCATGTGGATATCCAAGGGTTTCACGATCGAAATCGCTCCGAGACAGAGGATGCCTTGTCAGAGCTATTTTCTCACGGACAAGATTTATGTGACGTGAAAATCGGTGGCTCACTTCCACAAATTATCCTCAAGCATCTAGCTGGATTCGAACATCTCAAGCGTTTGGCGATTGGGGTCAACGATAACAGTCTCTCTACCCAAGTATCCGGTTTTCATGCCCTTGAAAATCTTCGTGTGTTCAGCAAGACTTTCCGAATAACATCAAGGCTAATACCCATGCTCAAATCCCCGCTTGATACCGTATACCTGGCCATCCTATGCGGTGTAGAGGAACCGCAAGAACTAGCTAACATCTTTGAATTAATGAAACTTCACCTCTCACATCCTCACCTCCGAAAACTCACCATACGCACATGCCATTCATCGCTCGAGCCCCCGGGTACCCACATTGATCACAAGGCACTGCAACATCTCTTCGTCTTCTCCAATTTGTCGCATGTAGAGCTGCTCGTCGAGGCGCCGATGTGCTTTAACAATACGACCGTGCTGGAAATGGTTTCGGCCTGGCCTCAGCTTTCTTGTCTCATTCTCGGTTTACGTGGCCGGATTCGTAAAGCATCAATAACACCAGCAGGACTCATACCTCTATTCTGCCTGCCCCGGCTTATCAAAATATCGATTGCTATCGACGGGCTGACAATAGATGCGAGCCCTCAACATACGACTTCAAGGACACATATAAGTGTCCTGCGCTCCCTAGATCTCCAAAACTCCGCCATCAGCGAGGCCGAGCCTATGGCAGCATTTCTGTCAAAGTTCGCTCCAAATCTGAAGGATATTCGGTCATGGGGGCATAATGGGGTCTATGGTTCCTGGGCGACTAGAGAGTTGACCGAAGAGTACAAACGGCGATGGAAAGAAGTCGCTCGACTGGTGCCACTCTTTGCCGCGGCTCAAGAAGAGGGTGGGACCGGGAGACCTTCGTAAGACTCGAATATGCATAACTTTAGGGATGCATGAGGTGGGGGCTCGACTGTTGCCGCTCTTTGCCGCAGTTTAAGAGGGGGACGAGGGACACGGACATCCTCATAGCGCTCGAACATCAACAAAATGAGAGATGGATGGGATGTCGCAATACGCGGGTATTGTCTGTGTGATTTCATGGTGAATTCATGAGTTAAAATAACTCTTGCTTTCCCGAAAAATGAGGCGTGACAATGCGGGAGCTGGGACAGCATTTAGGTAACCATCGAATCAGAGTGTGTCTTGCATTCAATCCGCACTTTAATAACAGATCAAGTCATCGGCTGAACGGTGAACAGTATAATCGTCCAACCATCATACATCCGATCTTCCACCTGATTTCCACCTGTTTCGGGAATTGCCTACCGCACGTGCCCCTTTCTGTCAGAATCTCTCACAACGGCACGCCGTCACGGTCAGGCTTTTACCTTGACCACAACTCTGCTTCTTATTGCTCGTTGAACGTCGGCATCTAAGTCACATCCTCCGACTACAGGAATCAGCAACCAGTCTCTTTTGATGTCCACGACAGCTCGGCAGCCTACCTCTCCGGTATTCGTAAAGAACCCGAAGGCAGATATCATTCTTCGATCTGCAGACAACGTCGACTTCTATGCACGCAAAAGCCTGCTCTCCTACGCTTCCAGCGTATTTGAAAGCATGTTTGAAATTCCAGCACCCGTGCATCCTGAGGACGAGGACGAGATCAAAGGAGGTCGCCGAGTCATCCAGCTCGTTGAAGATAGCGTGATGCTAGAGCGCGTATTGCTCTTCTGCTATCCAAGAAATGTATCCGCAGAGCCTGTCGATGTCGGAGATCTAGAAACGGCGGTGATTTTGCTCCGCGCTCTAGACAAATACGACATGGAGGACTCATACAGATGCGTTTTGACAATCCTGTCGACATCACCACTCGTGAAGGACGATCCCCTGCGCGCATTTGGTGTCGCGTGCAGAATAAAAGACAGGAAGATGGCGAAGTTTGCTTCCAGGTTTCTCGAGCGAAGCAAGGTCCATCAGACCGTCCACAAGCTGAACCCGGACTACGATTGCTTCACCTTCCTCGAACTCCTTCGCGCCGAGGAATATCGAGAAAAGTGCTTCCGTGCACTTGAGTTGAAGAATTGGAAGAAAGAGTTCGCTGTTTCAGCTTTCTTTCACGAGGGTGGTCCAAAAGGAGAGTGGCCTTATGGAGCATGTAGTATCAATTGGAGGGAGATATACCTGGCCAATGTCGCGAAGGCCTTGCGAGATAACCCCTGTGGGGCCGTTGCGCACGATCGCGAGGTTCAAGCGCCTCTAAAAGGACTGCAGTGCAAGCAATGCTCAGAGGCTGCAGAGACACTTCCGATATTTGTAAGCGCATTCATTGAGAGGGCTCTCGGAGAAGTAAGTCAACCTGCACTTCTGTGTCTTCAAGCCATCCTCACAAGGAATCAATCGTTTTATGAAGATTGAACTCGACTTTGGGTGGTGAGGGTATCATCCTGGTGGATCAGAGTATTACATGGTTAGCCTGCGCTTCTGCAAATCACATCTTATACTGAGCCTTATATTCAAAGAACTGATAGAATCTCCTTCGCAGATTGGACTGCAGAAAATGGGAATATACGAATAAAGACTGCGCACTCACAAGAGTAAGTGGAAACACCGATGACTAGATTAAACTTGAAGGGCGGCATGAATATAACTGGTTGAAGGTACCAGGCAGTGCACAAGAGTATCTCGGGTCCTTTGACCTTGTGCCCTCGGCTCAGCGTAAATCGGACACAGCTTGGAATCATTTCCACTCCTAGATTAATTGGGAAGCTATGCAGAATGCCTTTTGTGAGCGTCTATACCTGCCTACAGGCAAAGCGGCAGATTTGTGGCGCGTTGTGCGCGCCACTTTGCTTGTGCATGGACCTTGTTCATATGAGCTCCGCCGAGTTGAGTTTTCAACGCACTTACGCATGGTGATGATTGTTTTACTTCAGTGAGATCCCGTTACGGAACACCCACAGCGGTGCGTGTCTAATACGCATGTGAGAAAAACGGACAAACTTATCTGCAGTTTGAACAGTCTCTTCCCAGCGGATGAGACGATCAAGCTTCTAGTTCAACCCAAATATTTGATCACAGGGGCCAACAGCACCGGTAAGCCTCTATTCATGATCGATGGTCCATGGGTCATGCGAAAACAGAAACGTGTACAGTTTCAGGGGCCAGCTGTAGGTGGCACAAGCACTTAATCGATCACAGGGACGCCAAATCGCCTTGCACAAACCGCCTGCTTGTACCAAATACATCGCCTCCGCAAGTGCCGAAAATCTTGCCACAATCACTTCGACAACCACGCCTAGGGATAAAAACTAGCCCACCCTCGTTGGCTCGAACATCTCCAATCCACCATGTTCATCCCCGTCCTCACCAGTCTGTTCAAGCGAGCCCCCTATTCTACGATCTATGTTCGCAAGAGCGGCTTGTCTGCTCGGAAGGGAGGAGGCGGCGGGGGTCGCGGATCGTCAGGTGGTGGCCGTGGTGGCAGCACTGGAGGACACAAACCCAGCTCGGGCTCAGGAGGCTCTAGCTCTCCAGCAAAATCCCCTGCAAGTACTAAATCGATTCCCATCAGCACCTCCGGAAAGCCACACACCGCAACCACGTACGGAAGTGGAGGGGGCAAGATTAGCACTATTCCAAGCGGGTTACCGTTCGAAGGGCGGTCAGAAGGCGGTGGCACGCGTACATATGTCTACGGCACCTAGTGAGTGCCCTTGATTATCACCTGAAAACTCAAACGATTAACGAATCGCGACATCAACCAGTTATTACAACTACCCCTCTTATCCCGTGGGCTATGATTGCATAGATCCATGGAACTGCGGGTTCCCCTACTACTACTGGCCAGTGATGTACCCCGCAGGCGAAAACCGCGGACACGAAGGAGCTGTACGTCGCCTCGTTTTGTGAACCCAGATTGCCACCTGACATCTATGGCCACAGTACGGCGATGCGAATAACAGCACTCGACCAGGCGGACCGATGGCAGTCGCAAGCTTCATCTCGAGCAGCGACAATACGACATTTTCCGTCATGTCAGATAACTCGACAGTGGCAGCTCTCATCACCACTATCGAAACCAATTGCTCGTCGTACTTGACCGACTCTAGCTCGAACGCCCCCGTCATACTCTCGTCCATCAGCAACACCAGCCTCATACCCCAGCCGGCGCAAGCTGTGCAATACTACCGCTCGAGCAGCGTCGTCCTCTCTCTCGATGGATACAGCAACGCTGCCGTGCTGAATAACAGTACCGGCCCAAGCACCCCTCTTCCATCAACCACTGATCTGACATTATTGGACTGCCTCAACGTCACAATTGGGCAATCTGTACCATTGATCAATGGCGTAGCTTCTTCATGGTCTGCACCGGGGATGGGCACGCTGGGTCTCATCTGGATGTTCTGGGTTGCGCTGAGAACCGTTGTGTAATCTCTTGCTCGAGCTTTTCCTCTTTCATCCTCCTTTTCGCTCGTGCCGGTGCAATATCCATTCTTTTATGATAGACAGTTTATAATATATGGCGTTTTCATTCTATTCAAAAATGGAAGAAGATTAGAATCATTAAGCGAACACTGACTTGGTATGGCGACGTAAAACGCGTCGGAATCAAAGGTTTTCAAATGTCTTGTCGGCTTAGGTTGCTGCATTTCCCTTGAGCTAAGGGTTGAAACGAGTCCATTTCTGAGCATGAACGGAGTGCCAGAGGTGCATATAATCATCAGCAATAGCGGACGCTAAAACGAAAACCAGAGTCACGAGGGTGGAAATCGCCTGTTAGAAGTCGCGGACGGGCCGGCACGATAGACCATAACGAACAGCGCCGGGACACGTTTGCTTGCTGTGGACGCGATTAGAGCGGCAGCGTGGATATGATGGAAAGAGTGAAACACGGTACCTGGTGAGTAGGGAGCGATGATCATTATAGATATATTGAGGTAACTCTAGCATCTGGAGACCTGAACGCTGGACGATACAGAACGGGCTAGAGGTTGCTAGATTTCGTGAAGCGAGGATTGTATTGCTTCTCGGAGATGAAGTGGTGACTCGGAAAGCACCGCACCGAAGAGCAGAAATCAGTAGGACAGGTGGCGGTCCTTTTGCTCGATTACCGAAGTCTTTCAAATGTGACATACCCTTGCTTGAGCAGTGACTTGAGAAGATTTGCCTTCGATCGTGAAAGAGTGAAACCAGGGTCTTGAAGATAGACGGCCGTTCTGGGAACAGCGGAGCTATCGGTATGAGAGGTGGCCGTGCCCCTTCTTGCAAGACACCACTCGACGCCCACAAACGCAAATCGCGCCACTAGGACGTAGCAACCGAGATAAGCTTCTGCGATCAGGACTCAGGATCCTTAACGCTCATGAGCCATGATGTTTAATTTGTAACATGAGGCGAGGATATTGCTGAGGTGGATGCGATTCTATCGCGAGTGACAGCCAGGTTAACAAGTTCGGATATTAAGCATCCCATCTCCCCTAGCATACTTGAAATGCAATTCCAGAAGCGAATTGCCACCACAATTTGCAAAGTGCTATGTACGAGGATCGACAGTGTTACCTGAGTGAACAATAGGTTAGCGCTCAGCCATGAAACAGGCCTTACAGCGAATAAGACTCCATTCGGTAATCATTCGCGGGGTGAGAATTAGTATCCAGGCAACCGAGGTGCGTGCGTTGAGCAAGGTTGAGCATTTGTCTGAAATGAAGGATCTGGGGCGGCTCCGACGTTGTAGGCTCGTTTAGGAACAAGAACTAAAATCGTTGACGCGAGTTAATAGGAGTTAATGGCGCGCGACCGATCGCCTCCAGCTGCGTTGGGGATGAGGCCGATAGGAGAACTGGATGCAAGTAGCCCCCATACATCGGCTGGTAGTCATGTTGTGTTAAGAGCTAATAATTGCCGCCCGTTATATTCGGAAGAGGGAAGCATACCTCCAAGAAAAGGCTTAGACTCACGGTACTGAGTCCAGTATCAAAAATGCAGTCAACCAGACTCTTCTAAGTCCCATGGCCTGTCACGGGTTCGGAATCTAGGATTACAATCAACGGGAAGTTCCTGCATCATCAGTGGCACGACCGGGCTCACCGAGTCCTGAAGAGAGCTCCATATATCCACCCGACGCTGCTTTCTGGACAGTCGGTGGCTGTCCATGAGCCTCAACTCCTTGAGACAGTCACGCTCGCTAGGCCCCGACCCTCCCGACATTCGAAATGCAAAACAAGGTGGCCGTTTTGGGCAGACGGTTCGCATTTGGAACTCCCTTTGAAAGAGTCCAAATTAGGCCAAGGACCTTTGGCACCAGTGGCAGGTGAAGCCATGGGCCGGATTTCCCGCAGGCACCAAAAATGGTGGTGTTCGGGGTCCCGGCCGTAGCTGAACACGTTCCGCTGCTTTCTGATGTTCTCACCGGAGATCAATAAAGGTCAAAATCCGAGAGTACAAGCCTATCCTTGTTCCCTCCCTCATCGTCGTTCGCCTCGACATCACTCTCTGCTCTCAGTTCGGAGGACTCTTGTTTGCAGCCTTCACTGTTAAGAGCCTCGTGCTTGCCATTTCACCGTCCAGAGCCTCGTGTTTTCCACCTAGATCATCCGCGATCATAGATTCAAAATGCCCGCTGTTCGTCTATCGCGTCGCCGACGTTCGTCGTTGGCAATCTGTGAGCAGCTTATACGTCCTTGCGCTCGAAGTCTTATGCTAATTACTCGTAAACAGCTGCCTTCAACCCAATCAAAGCTGGAACCTACGGAATCCAGTCACCGCCTCATCGAATCGTTACTTTTGCGCCCAACGTCACTCCAGGAACTTTCGTAGACCCTGAATGCCCTTCTCCTGATGATTCGGAGGCTGCTTCGCCCACCTCTAAGCTATTCCCGCCCTCCAATCTCCCAGCGCCCGCGCCGTCGCGCCGTCGGGTCCCTCCCGGAAAGCGCCGGTCAATGGGATACATTCCTCGTCCACCCAACGCGTTCATGCTCTTCCGTGCCGACTTCGTGCGTCAAAAACACGTACCCGGTTCAATAGAGACGAACCACGGATCTCTGTCGAAAATCATCGGTTCGTGCCTATGCTCATGTGCTTCCCATCATTGCAACTCATCATTCATGTGGCGATTAGGTAACTGCTGGAGAGCCCTCCCGCTCGAGGAGAAACGCGTCTGGGAAGTGAAGGCGAAGCACGCCAAGATCGAGCACAAGCAGATGTACCCCGAATATCGTTTCCGCCCGGTACACAATAAGAACAAGGAGAAAAAGGAAAAGCCGGCAACTACCGCAGATGACGAGCGCCGGTGCGAAGAAGTCGCAGAACTTTTGCTCCAGGGAAAGAAGGGCGACGAACTCGCCGCTGCTGTAAACAGGCTCGATCGTCTGAGGGAGACTCCCGAGCGTGAACCGTTCCACTACGGCCACCGCCGCTCATCGTCAGTACCGCTTCCCGACAACCGGTACCACAACATCGCTCTGCCCTCCCTACCGTTCTTGGCGCAACCCGCTGCGCGCGTGAGCACGCAAGAGGATGTTGCTATGCGCATGATGTTTGGCCAACGGCGCGCGTCCAGCGCGCAGCCGATGCACTCACGTTCGTGGATGCAGCCGCCCCCGTCGGCTCTTTCTCGGGACGAGTCTCCCCTGCCGGAAGTAGACACGAGCCTGTTCGAGCCCTCGTACCTCGAGGGTGGGAACAACTTCGGATTCCACTCCGCTCCTGCCACAGTTCCGCCATTCGTAAGTGCAATCCCCGCCCGTGTTTTATCAGCGCTCATCAGTTTCATCCCAGAACTTCGGCGACTTCTACAACAACTTGCCTGGTGACCCACTGAGCCCCAACGACCTGAACTTGGGACCGAACGACGTCCACATCTCTGCCCAAGATGTTCATTTATCGCCGCTTGACAACATGGTCCAGCATCAGATGTTCTACAGCGGCCCCTCAAGAAAGTCGTTCTCCGAGATGTTCTCGCACCCCCAGCTGGACCCGAACACCTGGTTGCCTCTCAACTCCCAGTCTCCGTCATCCTCTTACACCGGCTCCCCCTCGCCCTCGGAGACAGCGCTGCCTGTGCACGCCCCAAAGCCCAAGCACGTCGGCGAGCGATTCGGCGTTTGGAACAACAACGACGCGCCGTTCCAGCAGACACACGACTTCAACAACCAGCAGCCCAAGTACAACGCGCTGGGTTACGACCAGTCGTACATGCAACCCATGGACTACTCCCAGCCCCATGCACAGCAAATGCAGCCCTGTGGGCCCATGGACCCGAACAGCATGCACCAACAGTACACCCCGAACTTGGAGACACTCTTCGAGCCGGCGTACGGCAACACGGACCTCATGGGCGGCCACGGCGTGAATGGCTTCCAGTACAGCGACATAATTCATGACTTCCCCAACCAATGAACTTATGAATATTGACAATGTTTCCTTCTCTTCTGCCATCTATCACTTTAGTACTCTTGCTTACCTATGTATCCTTAATACCCTCACCCGCCATCCTTCACACTCTTGCTTTTCTTGCTGGCTTGCTCTGACTGATATCGGTTGATTCGATTGCTTGACAAACCCACTGTAGCCTTATAACCTCCCTCTTGTATTACTATCCTCCATTGGAACTTTCACACTACACTTGGCTCGTTAGCACGAGCCGCATACATATACATTCATCTTTTAATACAATAAATGATCCTCTTTGCCCCAAGCAGCTTGGTTCACATTTCGCCCAGTCCAGCAGGTGCCCCTGAGTGTCCGTGCCGCATGTCAGTGTCAATGTCAGTGTCACCCGCGCAGCATGCACGATTTAAGTATAGATCCCTATCCATGTCTTCGCATTGACCACCATGCCCCCGCTATCGAAACACCCATGGAGCCTCAGGTATATTGTCATTCGAGTCATGGCGGCTCTCCTCCGTTCCGCTGCTGCCCCAATCCGATGGCTGAGCAAACGCCTGAGAAATATATCCCTCGAGGGCGTCGTATATGTCCAGACCACTGTCCCGTCGCGCGAGGAAGGCAGGTCCATCACGGTCGATATTTATCGTCCTGCGGGCCAAGACACAACACGACCAGCTGCGGTACTGGTCAACATGCACGGGTGAGTCGGATCTTCAACCCGCATGATAAATCCCCAAACCTAATTCCCCAAATCACAGATCTGGATTCGTTATACCGGGCCTCGGCGCAGATAGAAAGTTCTGCTGCTTTGTTGCCACCCATTCCAACTGCACCATCTTCGATATTGACTACCGAAAAGCGCCAGAGCACCCGTTCCCTGCCGCTACAGAGGATGTTGAAGATGTCGTCTCGCATCTGACCACACTTCCCGACCAATATGATGTATCCAACATCTTCCTCAGCGGATTCTCCGCTGGGGGTACCCTTGCCTTGTCTGTCGGGACGACCCTGGGCCCGGATATCATCAAGGGTGTTATAGCAGCGTATCCTGCCGTGGACTGCTCAAAGCAGTATGTAGCACCCGAAAAAGAATTTTCTGCTGGGTTCGTCATACCTCGCTGGATGGGTGATCTGTACTACGACGCATACATACTTCCGGATCAATCGAGGAAGGATCCTCGCGTATCCCCTCTCTTTGCGGCCGCTGAGCGTTTCCCGAGACATCTGTACCTCGCGTGCGGTAGAGCCGATTCGCTCTTTGAGCCCACCGCTATGCTGGCACAAAAGCTGAAAGATGCGGGGCACCAGGATCTTACTTTCTCGCCTATTGAGGGTGAGGCGCACTCCTACGACAAGCGTGCCATGGAGGGATCGATATCGGCAGGCAGGAGAGATCGTATGTACGCTGAGGCCGTTCTTATGATAGAGCGTGCGATGTCATCATAGAACTTTCTTGGAGCTGGAGCTTGTTCTCGTAATGTGCGTGTTCTCATATAGACAGCATTTCCCTTGACACAAGTCTAACAACGCTGCTTGTATTTTTAGGTATTGGTATCTGATATATTCCTTCAAATCAAGGCGTGCTTATGGCCCGTTTGATTATGTCAACGGCTGTGTTATACATCCTCTCCTTCGTTGCGATCGACACCGACCCCTTCTTAGCAAATTTGTCGAAGCCATGCCCTTCTTGACCAAATCTATCGAACTTCACATCCTGGTGACCTGCATCCCGTAGCTTTTGTGCCAATTCCGCGTTGGCCTGATATAGCAGGTCTGCGTCCCCGCAAGCTAAGTAAATGTGCTTGGGAAATTGATCCACGGATACAAAGAGGGGTGATAGACGTGGATCGTCTTTTGGCTGATCAGGAAGCACGTAGGAGTCCTCAAAAAAGTCGCAGAGCCAGTCGGGGAGAGGAGTCCCACTCAACATATTCTTTACTGGCGCAGGATGGCGCTTTGTGAAGTCGAGGGAGGGATAGATGGCCACCACGCCTTTGACTCGTTCAGGACCCAGCAAGGCTGAGACGGCGACTGCCAGATTTCCTCCTGCAGAGAATCCGCTGACGAAGATGTTGCTCGTGTCAAACTGGTCAGGGTGGGCAGCGAGGTACACGAGCACGTCTTCGACATCATGCAACGCAGCGGGGTACGGGTGCTCGGGTGATTTGCGATAGTCGATGTCAAACACGATGCATGGGGTGTGGGCGGCTACGAGTGCGCAGAATTCGCTGTCAGCGCCCAGTGCTGGAGCAACAAATCCTGACCTATCCGGGGGCAAATGAGAAGAATTAAGAGGGTTGAGGGAGACAGACAGACCCGTGCATGTTGACCAAGACTGGTGCAGACTTTGTTTTGTCGCGTCCCGTCGACTCATAAAATTCGACACATATCGACCTGCCAATATCTCTCGAAGGAACATATGTGCCTGTACGACATAGGCCAGGCGGCAGAGTGCGGCGCATGTTTTCCAACCATTGCCCTGGCAAGACGGCTGAGCGAATAAGCATCGCGAAGAGCTTCAAGTGTACATATTTTAGGCTCCATGAGTGATTGAAGGAGGAGGACATGGTGGTCGGTAGTAGAGTTGGTAACTGGGGCTGGGATCAAATCACAATCGGGGTCTTACATGCAGACCTATTGCGCGGCTCTCTCGTACGACGCATACGTATCGTACTATGTCTTGTAAATATTAATGGGACTGGGCAAACGCGATGAAATCCGCGGCCGCTTACGTAACTTTCCCATCCGCAAATGCGCCACAGGCAGTTGACCCAAAGCTCTTTGAGCTTCGTTTCGACTCATTCCTATAGATTTAAGTATCTGAACAGCATTATATAGTCACGAAGTTAACAAATGTATACAAAATAGCAATTATATGGCTTTAATTAATGTCATTAAGCGTCATCCATCCCATCACTCTCCCATCCGTCTTCAACTGTAATATGCACATTATTTGCAACAACATCAATTGTCGAAATGGAGCGAGAAATTGTCGGCAGCGTCAAAAAATGGTCTATTGCGTCATCTAGAGCTTCGAGCATCTTCACTTTATTAGTGAGGCTTGATTTGGCGGGCGGCAGACGATCCGATTTTGATTTGAGACTGTAGTGGAGATTGATCTGCTGCTTCAGATCAGCATTGTTCATGGTGCGTAGTTTTGCCTTGTCGAGAACCTGGGAGGCTGATGATGTGGCTGGAGGTATGTTCTCTTTCCCCCCACTCAAGGAACAGTTCTTCTTAAACTGATTCCATTGTGCTAGGGTCCTCTTGCGATGCTTAATGGACGGGCAACCCCTCTTCCTATCCCCCATCCTTCCCCCCTCCTCTTTGCGCTGTGCCAGCTACTACCAGTGGAACCAGCAGAATGAAGAGACTTGGCAGCAGATCTGAAGCCGGGCGGGCTCTCGCGCGTCAAATAGGTGAGTCAGAGTTCGCAATAGCCAAGTCTAAAGTTATCTAATAGTCCAAGAGGCCCAGGAAATAGAACAACGTACAGCTAAAGAGCAAAATAGATCGCCAGTCGCGTCTGTCGGCGCGTGTGTGGCGCGGGAAAATGACTTTGTTGACTGCAGTATGCGGGTGAAATGTATTTCGAGTTTCCTGAACCCTTGGCACATTATCGCAGCTCGGCTGATAGAGAAAACTTGCAGCTTTTATAATTTTCGATGTCCTGTCCGAAGCCGATTCCCAAATTTCGGCTCTGAGATTTAGATAAGTGCATATAATCTTTCTAATTGAGCCTCTCCGCAAGACTAAGATGCGATATAAAAATTCGGCTTCGGAGAGAACCTCTGAATCAGTTTTGCGAGTATTTCTCTTCTCATAATTAGGGCGATCCGGTGAGCGTGGAAGCTCAGATTTTCGAAATACTTTTACTTGTTAACGGGAGTCACGAAATCGCCACAATCGAGCTACGTAATTGATCGTGGGAACTGCTTTTGGCTGGCGGGTGTTGCCCAGTCCCATAATATTAATCAAATTTAGACGTTCGTTTACTCGAGTCTAATCGTGGCAATACTCCCTCGGTGCTCGAGCTCGCTCCTTTCCGTGCTACCACGCGAGCGTGCTCTCGCCTACGCCACCGCCCCTCGTTCGTGAGCATTTCACATGCTTTGGCGGGCCCCGTGCCCCGCCCGAACAGGCGCATCGCATGCTATTCGCCACTTGCGGGTGATAAGACCCAGGATGTCCGAGAGTAGGCCTTCTGCGCCCCCCTTTTACACTCTCGCGACATCCTAGGTACGTAAATGTCTCGTTGCGTTGCGCCTCCCACACTTACGTTCGAGCGCAATTGCAGCTCGAATATTTGCTTGATATTTGTCATTATCATTCCCATCGATAAATCTCAATAATTTATGTCTGAGCCCGATGAATCGCGAAACCAACCTTCGCCGTCCGCCGAAGAGCGCCAACGTGCCGCTGTCAAACAGACTTGCCTCGAGATTACCGAAGCTTTCCGTGCCGGCACTATCACTAAGGCTGTCGCCGTTGTCAAGCTCCACTCAGCGCTCCCAGGAGCTACCGGCACAGACGAAGAGCAACAAACTTTTGTCGAGGCTCTCGAATCGTACATCGACATCCTTGACGGGTTTGACCGTCTCCGAAAGGGCGCAGTTACACGCGGAGACGCTAGTGGAGAGAGGGGCAATGCCGGCGCCGGGGGAGCTTCGCGAGAGGCAGATCCAGGTAGAGACTCTGACGGAGAATCAGTCCCTTCCATTGCTGGCAAGAATAAGCGCCCCCGATCTCCCGATTCAGATGACGACTCCGGTGGCTCGCCGAGGAAGAAACTCGATGTCGACGCTCTCCCCTGGGTCCTCAAGGACAAGCTCTCGCCCCAGACCTTATCCTACTCCCTCCTCACGACGCAGTCTACTCTCGAGAATATCCTCCGCGATCCCAAACTTGCTAAAACCAAACTCTACCTCAAGTCCGGGCTCCCCCAATTCCCGGACTCAGAGTGGACTCGAATACTCGCCGGACAGGCAGTCGACCTCGACCACGTGCTCTCCGGCATATACAGCATCTCCCACGATGAACGCCGTACCGAGCACTTCGCCGATGGCCTCGACTTTGTCTTCGGTGGTGTCAAGTCTTCCAAAACCGTCCTATCACATGGCCAATGGATCACGGCCTGGTCCGCCACCATCGAAGCCACCAAGGTCGTCTTTCCCCATCGCGAATCCGAGCTCCGCGAGTACGGCTCATACATCAGCTCGCTTTTTACCTCATTCGCCGACAGCATGCACGACCGCGTCATCAAATATGACCGAGCCGTCCGCATCCGTGTTGGCCAGCGATGGGACATATCCCTTACCGACGTCCACAAGTTCGCCGACCTCCACGTCTTATGGATTAGTGGCGCCGGCGCTGCAGCCGCCAGCTCCCGATCTTCAACTAGCAGACCCTCGGGTAGTAACTCTGCAGGCAAACCCCGAAAACGCGACCCCTGTAATCGCTACAACAATGGCACCTGCCCGAACACAGACGCCGGCTGTGACTACAATCACGTTTGCTCAAATTGCCGCACAGGAGGCCATAAAGCTTCGACTTGCCCTCAGCCACAGCGCCGGAAGTAAATGTCGTCCATATGCAGCCGAATGGGCTCATCACCCACGATATGCCCGTGATCTTCTGTGGACGGATGTGGGCGGCTCTACACGTTTAACACTTGCCCAGTCCTCTGAATATATGCTTCCTCTTCCACCTCCTCCGCTTCCTAGCGACTCCAATGCTGCAGCCCGCGACACCATTCATCGGCATCCACTCCTTTTTAGCCTTATTAGTCCCATTCGGGTCGACGTCTTCGAATCCCTTCTCAAAGCCCACCCCAATCAGCCTTTTGTCCATTCCGTGTGCGACGGCTTTCGGCAGGGTTTCTGGCCATGGGCTAAGGAAGACCCAAACCGTCCTTCGACATGGGACAATTCAAATCAACCACCCAAAAACGATGCACACACTGCATTCATCTTGACCCAGCGAGATGAAGAGCTCCGCCTCGGCAGGTTTTCACCAGCCTTTGGGCCGGGCCTTCTTCCAGGCATGTCGAGCATCCCTATTTGGGTTGTTCCAAAGCCTCGCTCGGATAAGTTGCGCATGGTCGTTGACCCGAGCGATGGCATCTGGGCTCCAAATGCGCTGATCCCCCGTGATCGCGTTGGAGTCCCATTAGATAACATGCACCAACTCGGTGCCGCCCTCATTCGTGCACGTGCAACTTATGGCCTAGATGCTCGACTTGTTCTGTTCAAGTCGGACGTAAAAGGAGCCTATCGACTACTTCCTATGGCGCCGCTATGGCAAGTCAATCAGGTAGTCACCATCGAAGGAGGGCGACACGTTGATAGGTGCAACAATTTTGGATGGCGAGGCGCTGGTGGCTTGTGGGGAGCCTTCTTTGCCCTCGTTATCTGGATCGCCATCAATATCGAGCTCATTCTCGAACTGCTTGCATACGTCGATGATGCTTTCTCTTTCGACTTGGAGGGGAACTTATTGTACTACGAGCCTTACGGCGAGCTGTTCCCAGCGAAGCAAGTCAGATTACTCAGGCTGTGGGATCGCTTGGGCATACCACATGACCGCGCAAAACAAGTCTATGGTACATGCCTCACCATCATTGGTTTCGAGGTCGACGCAAACGCCATGACCATCACCATGCCACCAGATTCTCGCCGCGAACTCATCATTGCCATCCGCAAATTTGCTCCTGTCGGGCAGCGCCGGCCCCTTCGCGAATTTCAGAGACTCGCAGGCAGTATGAATTGGGCCCTCAATACAGACCCACTCCTGCGCCCGGGTCTCTCCGCAATGTACGAAAAGATGGCCGACAAGGTTGACTCACATAAGCCACTCTGGGTGAATACCGCCATTTCTCGTGAGCTTGGGTGGTTCGCGGATCGCCTCGAGGCTTCCGAAGGCGTCCATGTGTTGTCAGCACGCGAGTGGGGCCCTGATGACGCTGATATTACCCTCTACACGGATGCTTGTCCCGAAGGACTTGCCTTTTGGTCGCCAGCTCAGCTGCTTGGCTTCCAACACCTCCTCATCTACAATGATCAAGGCATTTTCTTTTTGGAAGCACTCGCAGTGGTATCAGCGCTCCACTGGGCTTTGACATCTTCAGCTTTCGCGCCGTCCAGAATCGTCATTTTCACCGATAACTCAAATACAGTTGACATGTTCAACTCGTTGCGGGCGGACAGTAATCATAATCCTCTCCTGACGACTGCTATTGATCTACTTCAAAACTATTGTGCCGAACTCCGTGTCTTGCACGTTGCTGGATCTGACAACTATGTCGCCGACAGATTATCTAGATTCGATAACGGTGCCGCCTGCGCTGCTGCTCCCGGGCTAGTTATTCAACAATTCATACCCCCTCGACTTACGCTGGGGGCACGCATTTTATGATTCTACCATCCCCTTCGTCCCGGCAGCCCATTAGGGCAGCTTGGACACGCGAACGCCTCGTGTACGAGCGAGCGATCGCACTAGGCAGCGCTATTGATCCGTCCACTGTAGCTACATACACCTCAGCACTCCAATCATACCTCACTTTCTGCAGATCTCACAATTTCCCTATCGATCCATCCCCGGACACTCTCAGCCTGTACACTGTGTTCATGTCGCACCATATAAATCCAAAATCCGTCGCCTCTTACCTCTCCGGAATCGCCAATCAACTTGAACCTTTTTTCCCTGATGTTCGCACTGCAACGCGCAGCCCCCTCGTCTCCCGTACTCTCCGGGGCTGCAAGAAACTTCGCGCCGTAGGTGTACATCGCAAACGGCCTCTCAGACGCCACGAACTTGCCGCGTTGAGACCAACGTACGTCGCATCGAGTGATCACGATGATTTGCTCTTCATCTCGATTCTACTCACTGGCTTCTTCGGGTTGATGAGGCTGGGCGAGCTCGTGTACCCTGACAAAAGAGAACTAAAAGACCCACGCAAGGTCATTCCCCGAGACTCTGTCGAACTCCTCGCCGACTCCTACTCTTTCTTTTTGCCAGGCCACAAAGCCGACCGTTTCTTCGAGGGGAACCGCGTCATCATTCAACGCTCAGATGCCGCCGACGATCCACTGGCACCTTTCAAACGCTACCTCGCGTCGCGGGACACCAAATTTCCCTTTCACCAGCCGCTGTGGATACGCGGCGACGGTTCGATCCCCACGCGTAGCTGGTTCATCAGCCGGTTGCGGACACATTTCCCTTCGCGCGACGTATCCGGCCATTCATTGCGTGCTGGGGGTGCTACTGCTCTCGCTGAAGCCGGCGTGCCAGCGCACATCATCCAAGCTATCGGCCGCTGGGCCTCTGAAACCTTCCAGATATACATACGGCAGCACCCTGTTCTTCTCGCCGCACTCATGTACGGCCCTCGGCCACCTGCTACTTGACTGTTTCACCCATACTTCCATCTACATTTGCGCTTTTCATCATCCTTCACTACTCACTTCCTTTCTACTTAACCTCCTCTATTGACACTCTACTTACTTACTATCTACTCTATCATATCCCAGTCTCCACTCGCCGCTGATTTCAGGGCTTGTGTTACTCTACCCATATTACAAACACTCACATATAGCCCTATACGCCCTTCGCTCAAATGTAACATCAATTCGAACGGGCTCCGCCGCTGATTTCAGGGCGGAGTCGCGTATCCCCCTATTTTGACGCCCCTGCGTGCTCGCCCAGAAGAGTGAGATCACGATTAGTCGAATTTAGACGTTCGTTTACTCGAGTCTAATCGTGGCAATACTCCCTCGGTGCTCGAGCTCGCTCCTTTCCGTGCTACCACGCGAGCGTGCTCTCGCCTACGCCACCGCCCCTCGTTCGTGAGCATTTCACATGCTTTGGCGGGCCCCGTGCCCCGCCCGAACAGGCGCATCGCATGCTATTCGCCACTTGCGGGTGATAAGACCCAGGATGTCCGAGAGTAGGCCTTCTGCGCCCCCCTTTTACACTCTCGCGACATCCTAGGTACGTAAATGTCTCGTTGCGTTGCGCCTCCCACACTTACGTTCGAGCGCAATTGCAGCTCGAATATTTGCTTGACCTCCCACCCTCCCTACAATTATATTATTTTTAATTCTTATCTAACTGTACATACATTTGTTACGCCCTTCGCTCAAATGTAACATCAATTCGAACGGGCTCCGCCGCTGATTTCAGGGCGGAGTCGCGTATCCCCCTATTTTGACGCCCCTGCGTGCTCGCCCAGAAGAGTGAGATCACGATTAGTGGCCTGGTTTTATACAGCCCGCACGTCAGGAAGCACGTGCGGGTGCTACCCATTACTACCGGGGAGAACATCTAAGTCACATCAGTGGGCAGGAGAGATGTGTGTATGTTGAGGCCGTTGATATGATAGAACGTCGCATGCATTTTTAGGTGGAAAGCCTTGCCAATACATTGCTTCGAATCACGACGTACCTATGGCCCGGCTGATCATGTCAGCAGCAGTGCTATACATCTTATCCTTTTTGGCCGCCGACACAGACCCCTTCTTAGCAAATTTGTCAAAGGCATGCCCTTCTTGCTCGATTCCATCAAACTTCACATCCTGGTGACCTGCATCATGTAGTTTCTGGGCCAACTCAGCGCTGGCCTGATAGAGCGGATCTGCATCCCCACAGGCTAAGTATACGTGCTTGGGGAATTGATCCGCAGGGGCGAAGAGGGGTGACAGACGTGGATCGTCTTTGGGCTGGTCAGGGAGTATGTAGGAGTCATCAAAACGGTCGCAGAGCCAGTCGGGAAGAGTACTCCCACTCAGCATCCTCTTCTCCGGCGCGGGGTGGCGCTTTGTGAAATCGAGGGGAGGATAGATAGCTACGACACCCTTGACTCGTTCCGGACCCAGCAAGGCTGAAATAGCGACAGCCAAATTTCCTCCTGCAGAGAATCCACTGACGAAGATGTTGCCCGTATCAAACTGGTCAGGGTGGGCAGCGAGGTACACGAGTACGTCTTCGACATCATGTAGTGCAGCCGGGTAGGGGTATTCAGGCGATTTGCGATAGTCGATGTCAAAGACAACACACGGGGTGCGAGCAGCCACGAGGGCGCAGAATTCGCTGTCTGTGCCCAGCGATGGAATCATAAATCCTGACCTGTGCGATGAAGGATGAGGAAGATTTCGAGAAATGAGGGAGAGATACAGACCCGTGCATATTAATTAGAACAGGTGCAGGCTTCGTGATATCGCGTCCCGTCGACTCATAAAGCTCGATACTTATCGACCTCCCAATGTCCCTTGAAGGAGCGTGTATGCCTGCGCAGACTATACCATCTGGTAGAGTGCGGCATATTTTTTCCCACCATTGCCCGGGCATGACAGCTGAGCGGATGATTATCGCAAACAATTTGAGGTGTACATATTGCAGGCTCCAGGAGTGATTGACCAGGGGGGAGGACATGGTGGTTGGCGGTAGAGTCCGTAACTGGTGGCGCAGCAACACCCGCTGGTGATGTATGTCAGTTTTTTTCGGCACATTTAATTTTATTCAGACGCGCCATCGGCGATCAATTTATAAAGGTCCATACAAGTATATAACGATGTAAGCTTAAGATGGGCCAACAAAACCAGTGCTGCCTTGACCCTTTGACCTTTCTTGACCCGGGTCAAAGGTCAATGATTGACCCCGTCGGGTCAAAGGGTCAATGACCCGTCAATGGGGTACTCCGCCAAACCAAGGGAATCTCGACCGAGTGGAAGACCGAAGGAGGACCGAAGGGCCGGTCGACCAGACCGAAGCAGGGTCACGTGATTTGATCGAAGAAATTTCACTGCAGATTCGGCTCTGGAGCACCAATAACGAGCGCAGCGAGGTCTTATTCTCTGCTTATATTATACTATAATTAATGGGGAGTAATCTAGTCAGTAGCTATCTGCAATTTTAATAGGGGAATAGTAGATTATGCTTATGTAATGCCTCTGCTATAGCATGGTTCGGCCGCTGATATGGCGACAGCCGAGTCGGTTTGAGGGCAGTTTAGGACAGAAACCCTGGCTAATAAATGGCCATAATCGGGCATTTAGAAACCCTTGGAATGACCGATTTTTCCGTCAATGGGGGTCAATGTCACATGACCTCAGGATTACGAGAGTTGAGTGGCGCCGGTAGAGGCTCATATCAAGCTCGTATATAATAATGATTTAAGATACATTTTCCCTCTTCTACTACCATGGCTGGCAAATCCGCCCTATGGGAATCATTTCACGAAGATGGTACCAAGTATAGAACCAACAAGACTCACTGCAACGCTTGGTGCCATGGCTGCCTCCTGGCAAAGAAGAAGGAGAGGCTTGGAGCACTTCTGGCAGAGTGGCCTGAAGAATTTGAAGGATCTCGAGTTAGCGTGCGAGGCGGAACAGCACGAGGAGCAGCCTTTAACAGCTGCTAAGGTCCCTAATAATTTGAATACATTGTAATTGCTACTGTATAGATACATATTGTAAATCTTGGTGTACTACTTAACTATTATTGCGCGCACAGCAGTCCCGGGAGACCGGGAACACTGTCGGCCCGAGGTCGCGCACAGCCTTTTGACGGGTCAGCTTGACCTTTTGACCTTTTGACCCTTGACCCCTTGACCCCGGGTCAATGGGGGTCAGACCCCTTGACCCCGCAGCACTGAACAAAACAGTCGTTTTACAACAAAAGAGAAGAATAGATCATTTCAGATATTTTCAAATAGACAGCGAACTAAACTGAAGCGTTGAGGCAGTTTCTCACCTGAGATTCCCACCTGACAGATCAAATATGAATGAGTGTGGCGCGGCTACACTCATTCAAATTTGAATGAACCTCGCTTTGTGAGCGCTCTTCAATAATCTTGATAATTCTGGCTGACTTTGGGCGTGTTTTCCCTTCGGTATCGCAGCGCGTGGCGGCAGTGTAGTTCCCGGCGGTTTGATCCCGAGCGCACGACAGCGTTGGCGCCGTCAGGAACAGCCGCGCTCGCTGTTGGCAACGGCGAGCCCGCCGTCTCCTTCATATCTCGCTCAATTCGTGTCCGTTTCGCATGCAAGAAGCTGCACTGTGACGGGTAAGCTGGCGCAAATAATTGGGCGTAACGTATTGACAAAATTTAATCAATTTATATGCATACAAAGTAGAAAGATAGCAATATAATGGTATTATCGTCATATGCTACTCGACGGGACTGGTTTGCTATGCATGAATGGATGTGATGAATTGAACTTGCTAAGAGCGGCATCCAAGTAAGTCAAATGAATAGGTTCAAAGAGGGGAATGGCTCACCGCTTACTCCTCATCAGAGCTTGACTCATCACTGGTGGGCACAATCTCTGGACTTTTCTGCGATTTGGAGCGATTGGCCTTTGTGCTGGGCTTCGTCGTCTTGGCTTTCTTGTGCGCAGGCCCCTCCTTGTCGTTTTCCTTGCTAGCGGTCTTGCGTTTCCGAGGCACCCCCTTATCAGCGCGCTCTTTGCGTGCCTTGCCAATCTTCTCTCCATTGGCCCGACGCTCCTCCACTTGCCGCTTGTGTTCCTCAGCCTCTGCCCTTGTTATTTCATTCCAGCAGGTCGTCCCGACTCTCCACGACTCCCGAAGCCTGCGCAGATCGTCGATAACCATGATTTCCGAAGGGCTTACCATCGGTATGTCCTCGGGCCAGTTGAAGATCTTCACGCGCCATTTCTCGACAATGGCTTTGTCGTAGTTCAGGTAATTCATTGAAATGTTGCTAGAACCGGTGACTCCGACTGAAGAATAGGTTTATGAGAATGAAGGCTACATGCGATGCAAAGAAAGGACGCACTGAGGCCAGTCATAATAGCAGATACGATTTCTTTACGAATCGAAGCTGCAGTTTCGTTTCTGAAGTTACCTACGCAGTTCGAGAGGAGAATAGGTCAGTAAATGGCATGGGTGTATCAAAGGGTCGCGAAATTACCATTTCCTGCTGCAATGGCAAAAACATCGAGCTTCCGTAGCACATCCCAGCCATCAGTCCCAAGGATGTCATTGCAGAACTGGAAGCCCACGGACGACCCTATCACCATGGGTTTGACGGAATCGTCGCAGTGCCCACGAGTAATAAATGCTAGGTGTACCGTCCCAGCCTGAGCTTCCATACTTTTGAGCTGTTGGTGACGTCAATAAGTGCATAGGGAGAACGTATCACTGAAGCGCACCTCTCTGTCGACAAGATTGATCTTGTTGTCGGCCAGCTTGGCGGCTGCGCGATTATTCTTGCGAACACTGATGGACTTGGAGTCCCTCTCTTCTTGTCCGACTTGCTTCAGCCACGCCAGCTCCTCCTCCGTCTTGCCCACAGTCTTCCATCGCGGGTCGTCACTCTCGGCCATCATCCTCTTGAGCTCGGGCAGCTTCTTCTTAGATCCGGGAGGCAAATCTGAGCAGTGATGAGCCGTCTTAGCGATTAAAGTAAGATTTGAACAACTTACTAGCGTTGGCTTCCTGTGCGAATTGCTTGAAAAGTACGTTGCCAACGTTGACCTCATTCCCCTTCGCTTTGACCACCCTTGGGACGTTCAGCAGTGCATTGATATAATGCACTGTCTTGAAATGCTTATCGGCCAGTGCTTTCACTCTCTTGGCCCTGTTAGCTGCTTCCTCGGCAATATCTTTCCCGAGCTCCGCTTCCTGCTTCTTGTTGGCCTTTCCGTTGCTCTTGTACCTTGCCTTTGTCTCCGCATCTAATTTCCGCCCAGCTGGTTCGATAACTGGCTTGTCGGGGTGTCTCGAAGCGTGAGTTGTGAAGTTGTCGGCATCGGTGTTGTTAAAACTCGGGTCTTCGCGTGGCTGGCTGGCCGAAGCGTCTGGTAAAGCGTTACGGGGAGCAGGGTTCTTGTGCACCGCAACAATGCCTGTGGTGGTGCTGTGGCTCTGTGCATCGACTCCTGACGCGTTTCCGGTGCTTGCATTGTCGATTTCTGCAAGTGGCGCGCTCAGGCTGGGGTTTGACATGTTGAGTGCATTCTCAGCAAACTCAAACGCCAACGCATCAACTGTGCCGCCCTCGGAGCCTGCGAAGTTGAAACCAGGCGGAATTTGGAAGAGGGTCGGGTCGTCCATGTTAAGAAATAGACCGTCGTTGGAATTGTTTGGAGCAGCCGAGAGGAGGAGGCTTGTAAATGACTCCAGAGAGGAGGAATTTAGGCCTGAGTCGGGGAAAGGGGTAGAGGGGAGTTCATACTTGGGCAGTGAAGCCATTAGATTGTTGTGAAAATTTGAAAATTGAATGCAGAGATGTGATATTTTCCGTGCGCGTGTACAAGGAAAATGGGAGGCGAGGGAGTGATCAACAGAAATTCTTCTCACTGGTTTCATCACGTGGGTCATCTCTAGTATCAGGAGTATAACCCGGGCCTCAGTAATCTTACCTTCTCATCTGGACACAACGAGCGTCACTTCGTCCACAAAAGCAGCATTGCGATCCTGGTGAGTGAAGTTATTTGCCCTCAAGCAAGGCGGTTAACGGCGCATAGAGGCTTAGGAAAAAATTACCTTGGTTGTTTTGACCACTTAGATCTCGCTCACGCAGAGGCACTCGGAAGGGAAAGGTGCGCAAGTCAGGTCCATGTTGGGTGGCAAAGGCCCGCATCTAAGGATTTCTTGAAGGCTTAAGGTATGCGCGTCGAAGAGATCAGGATACAAGACGCTGACTGGCAAAAAGACACAACAAAGGCAATGGGGAGAAAGCAGACCAGCAAAAATCCATAGGTTCGTCGTCCAGAAAACTCGGGCGAAGCTCATGGTCAGATCAGACAGATAAACCTGGGATAATTGAAGGTAAGTAATATGCTATTACTTGGTTGAATATACGCCTAAGTACTAAGGTCAATTAGCACAGAGAATCGAGCAAAGACGTACCGACACAAACCTATTATCGGCAGAGGGGATCACAAACACATTCATGGCACAACACAGACAAGACTTGCGAGACTTCGACGCAAATCCGAGTTCGGCGCTGTGGACCCACAATGCATTGTCTACTATTGGCGCCTATTACCTCAACGAACGTGAGAAGAGTCAACAAACTCACCTCACGCCCTAATCACACGCCCTCTCGCTGCACCTACTCTGCGTTGTCTGTATCGGCTGTGGGATCGCGAAGGATGGATGGGGCTAGCAAAGGTAAGCACCCTCAGCATCCTCACCAGCCACAGTACCTGCGGAGACTACGCCAAGACTCCGGGAGAAACACGCTGGTGGGGTGCGCGCGCCAGCCTTGAATGATTAGCTGACGTGCGCGATCTCTTCACGCAGGAACCGATGCAGCCGCAGAACGCAAGGTGCGTATCTGCGCGCCCCACCCCGCTTCATTGCTAATGCTACGCCCAACTGCAGCGCCTTTGCTCAGGCAAAGGGTTTTCTTTGTGGGCTGGGCCGCACGTGTTTTCTCCCGCCCCAGACGTGCACTTCGACTTCGCCGCCCTCATGCACGTCGCCACTCTCAGGGAGCTTGCAAATGCGCGCGAGAATGAGCGCCAGGCGCGGCGGGATGCGATCGCGCCCGCCCATGGTCCAGCCGGCGATACAGCTGTATGCACGCTCCATGGGGGCGGCGCCGTATCGAGCGCATCACATAGCGCAATCGCATGCGCGTCGCAGGGTGCGAGCGCAGTGTCAGACGCGCTACTTGACGCGCCATCCGACTCTCCGCCAGAATCACCCCTCACTACGCCCCCATCATCAGCCCCTTCCTCGCCGCCCGCCGCTCTTTCCGGCTTGCCGTCCGCTGTGCCATCATCTGCGCTGTTTGCCGGCCGTCCTTGTGACACGACCCCCCCCACTCACGCCTCGCCAACAGCCGACGCGCCGCTTGCCACCTGCCCGTCCGCCACGCCTTCTTCGCCCGCCGCTGATGCACCGCCTACAGCCGCAGCGCGTGCCGCCCCATCGTCTTCATCGGCAGAGAAGGCGTGGCGCAAAGCAAAATCGCGTAAACGCCAAGTGCGCAAGAAGGAGGTCCTTGGCCAATCCTCTAGCCAAGGCCCCCTCGCGGCCAACGTTGGGCTGATACGCCGGTGCCTCAACAACGCACGTGACGTGCTGAAGACGTCGTTTGCGACCGCCGACATGCCTCACGTCCGCACCGGGTACCAAGGGCAACGAGATGAAGGGGGTCCCAAGAAAGCACACAAACTAGCGGAGCTGCTTGGCCCGAAGCACCGCTTCACGAGGAAGCGCTGGAGTGCGAGGTACGTAAGCAGCTCCTTGGCGCCCACACAGTGCTCACGCTCACCCACCGCAGTGAAACTGTGCTCATTCACGACGGTAAGGGACGCGTCATCGGCGCGTGCCTCGGAAATCCAAAGAAATGGGGCGACATAAACCGAGCCGCGTCAACTGCCATCAAAGCCGCGGGCAGGCGCTGTATCTTCTCGAAGAAGAGCAAGTCCCATCGGCGGGGCAAATTTCCAGCGCTAGCGGTCGGGGTCTCGTTCGGCGGTGGCCAGCAGGTAGGTGTTCAAGCCCATGCAATATCACACACAGCTAACTTTTGCAGGTTCCTGGCAACTTGGATCATTCGCCAGCGAATCAGCAGGCCCTGGAAGAGCTGCTCGACAATAAAGCCATCCAAAGACTCGCTGGCTTCGCATCCAGTAAGTTAAATATCCCTGAGCCACGCGGGTCGCTAATTAACCCCCTGATAGGTGCATTCGCTATGTGGGCACCGCGCCTGCACCAATACTATCACAAGCGTCTCAGCCTGCTCTTCGCACGCTACCCCAACCTCCGCCGGAACTTCCGCAACAGCATCTTTCCCTGCGCAACAATCAATTTCGGCCCGTCTACATGCTGCTTTCCGCACGTCGACTCGAACAACCTACCATTCGGATGGTGCGCTATCACAGCACTGGGGGATTATGACCCTGAACTCGGCGGTCACCTCGTACTATGGGATTTGAAGCTTGTCATTGAGTTCCCTCCCGGCGCCACCATCTTAATCCCATCGGCCACGGTGCGCCACTCGAACACCACGATTCAGAAGGGCGAGTGCCGCTATTCGTTTACACAGTACGCTGCAGGCGGCCTTTTCCGATGGGTTGACCATGGATTTCAAACGGAGAGCGTGCGTAAGATGGGGTGGTCTCAGGAGCAGGAGCAGGAGGATATCATTGAGGGTCAGCGCCGCTGGGAGGAGGGGATCAACCTCTTCTCAACTATTGACGAACTTCGCACCGTAAATAGAGCCAATTTGCCCCCTTTGTCTGTTCCGTAGATGTAGTTTTTGACTGATGCAATATATTGAACTAGTTTTCAACTAAATGCATCAGTTTCCCTACTGGAGATGAATTAACAGTAATAATATCTACCCGACGCTACTGGTAATGCTGCTGGTACTTGATTGCCTGCGCCCCCATTTATTTGGAGACTGGGATACTTCCATTGGATGAGTGCGCCACTTTGTATGCAATGGAAGATACCTAAGTGGATTACAGTTCGCACCACAGGTCTCCATCCTGGGTCCTGATAATATTTTCAACATTATTCAACATTTTCCGCCGGGGGCCTTGAGCTGCTATAGTATTTGAAGTGTTTTATAATGTATGTACCCGAAGCCTGAAAGCTTACCGAGCTAAATTGCACATGAACGAGGGGCATTCTTGTTCAAAAGTCCGCTATGGTTTGCTACGGTCCGCTATGGGTCCGCTATGGGTCCGCTATCTTGGGTCTGCTATGACAACCTCATCCGGCACATTTTCTCGCTCACACTGGCACACCCTCGCCAACTGGACCCTGGGATCCGTGCATTCATGGGGCAAAAGGAGGCCACCGCGAGGTACAAAGCCAAACCAGAGTATGTAAATTTTCCTACACCTACTTCTTTGACTGATTCTATAAACTCACCAGCAAGGCAAAGCATATCAAGGAGGTGGATCGTCGGCGCGCTGCAAGGTCTGTGAACATAAGGCTTTCAGCCATATTCAAAGTTGCTGAACAATCATCACCAGACGCCGTGAAAAGTATGTACACCCATACTTCAATATTGGATATGCTAACCAGCAACCTCCAAGAATAAGGGTCGCTAAGCTGCTCGAGGATCATCCGCTGCCCTCGCCAGACGACTCTGATGACTCTGACGGCGCGGAATTGACTCACCAGGATGCTAGAGACAATGCCGGCAAACAGGGCTTTCGATTCTTGTATGCAAGCCAATGTTCCGACCCTCAAGACATTTCATTCAACATTCGCAGGCTTCGGGTGGAGCATACGCTCTGGACGATGAACTGGGGTCCAGAGAGCCTGTGGGAGAACGAGTTCGCCCACGAGCTTGCGTCATTCAAGCGGGAGGGCAAGGTCAACAATTATTTTATACGCCTCGAACGTCACACTGTTTCTGGCCGCCATCTAATCGCGGAGATTCAAGGATTGGGGGATTTGCGCACAAGGACGACAGACCCAGATCTCATACGGGATATGTTTCTACAGGGCTTTGATTTACTTGCCATCACACTTGCGGAGGTGAAGTTTTTTGAAGTCAAGCTTGATGAGCACGCACCCACTATACCAGCCAAACACATTTCTAACATTCGCACTCGTCGTAAATAATGATATATATATATATCAACTATACACTGCTTCGCTCGTCTGAAAAATGAATCAGTTTTTTATGATAAGTGAACACAATTCGAACTTACCAGCTATTCAAATGTTAAAGAGGACATGTGGATACTCAGCTCGTCGTCATCCCAGCTTGATGAGCTAGTCGCACTCCATAATCCAGCTTCGAAATCTGCCTCACTGGGAGATGGAGATGTGTTTGCAGATGCAGCGCCGGTACTGAGGTGTTCGTCTCGCACAGGTTGTGAGCTAGGGGAGGCTATGGGCCGTGGTGTAGTCCAAAATCGTGAGTTCCTCTCTGGAATGGCCTCAACGTCGCCGGCTTCCCAAGAAGTGCGATAGGCATCATGTGCAGCGGTCCAAGATGCATATTTTTTATAACATGCATCCTGCAGTTTGCGTACACGAGGGTGGGCTGCGATCCTATTTGATGTTTGTTGAGCAGTCCCATAGCATGAAAATAAGATTGTGAGACACACCAGTCTGCAAAAATCCCACAATCACGGCCCACAGTTATCACATAGTATGTCCTTGCGACCTCCAGAGGACAGAGCAAGTCGGCAGGATGAGGTACCGGATGCGCAAGCTTGACTGCAGAAGGCTGAGGCTGAGCAAGAGGAAGGTTGGGTGGGCGGGCAGGCGACAGTGGATGAGGCACTGGTGAAGCCGGTTGGCGATTAGATGGAGTCGATTGAGTTGATCGAGATGGGGAAGGATAAGGAGTAATAGTGAGGCAAGTCTTTGTGTCCGTAGTTTTAGAAACACGGGCTGTTGGAGTAGATATATGTAGACGTTCACGCGTCTCCACTGAAGACGGTAGGATTTACTGTGAGATAGAATTAGGGATATACATTAATAAAACTCACCAGATGCTTGGATTTTGAGAGGTGTTGAAGGCATACCGAGGGGAGAAGGAACGAACTTGTTGATTAGAGGCGATCTAGTCACGATCGGGGGCACGTGACAATGTGCGTTTACTCTCCTGCTCATCATGGCCCCCCACCGGAGGAGAATGGCGGCAAGTGCCACCCATTATCGCCAGAGGAAGACCACGGTGGAGGAAGACGGCACGATCTCGCAGTCTAACCGCACATTGTCTGCGCCTGCTGTGGTGCAGGACAAAGCTCAAAATATTCAGCTGTCGCAAGCACGGCACCAAGGTTTATAAATTCCAATACTTTTTTCTGTATTTCTACTGAGGCATTATCTCCAGCAATGTCTGAGTCCGAGCAATCCTTGCTTCAAGACATAGCCCTTGGTCAAGCCCCACGGGAGATGGACGATGAGGATGTACATATGGATTACACAGAGGTGATAAACGGCGAAGAGCCATTGATGATCAGTAATGCAGGTGGTGAGCTCGAGGCTCTTCGTCCTCCTGGTGAAGCTGGACCTGTCTACCAGATCGACGGAGGGTTTTATAAATTGTAGGTGCATATTTGATGGATCACTATACAGTACTCAGCTCATATTCTGTAGTAAAAGGCGACGTGTTGACCATCGCACTCGGAGAGATCGCAACGAGCGCCGTAATCGAGCATTCCAAGCGATGATAGAGGCTTTGGCAGATGCGTACATGCAGTGGGACTACACACAGAAGCATGGGCACACATCGGTTGAGCAAGAGTTGGGTGATAACTCTCAGCCATTGCGTGTCCTTGACCTATTTGGTGAGCATTGTTCATTTCTCTAAATTTTGCATTGACTTACTATGGGACTAAAATTAGAAACAAGATACACTAGCTGTATCTACCCATCTGCCGATGGTGGCCCGGCTCCTCGCATTGTCAAGGATGGTGCGATACCAACAGCACCCAAAAATCCCTCTGTCGCCATTAGTACCAAAGTTCTTGAGCTATACCGTAGCGCACATTTTAGGTGCCCGCAGCTATCCATTCAGGCATTCGTGAAAACCATTCTAGATGTTCAAACGGTGCGCCAGTCATTCTTCACTGCGGCAATTAATTTGATCTAAATTTTATTTACAGACTGTATATCAAAAACATCTCTGCCGTCAGTTCTCGATTGCATATGATCTATACCTCTCAATACGCAATGCTGTCAACTCTCGTGTCAAACGTGCCTTGGGGCGTGACGGTCCAAATTGGGAGCTGCTTCACAACTGCCCAGCGTGCTTCAACGAACTTGAAGAGGACCAGCCGATGAAGTACAGCATTCTGTGGGCAACAGACGGAAACGACTCACTGAAAAGGCTGGACAGACGGGAGCCAGTAATCGAGAAGGGTGTCCTCGGTGCATCTGTCGAGAGCATCGACACCCGTAAGGTGCGGGGGGATTTCTATCTCTCTCGAGCCGACGTCGACCGCTGGATACCTGCAAACCGGCGTCTGCCGGAAGAAGAGGAGGTATGCCGTATCACCAATCTTCTTCACCCCTCTCAAATGAACACTCTTCTAGGCTGATGAGCAAGACAGCGGATGCCGCGAAAGGTGGAAGAACCTAAAGCGTGAGCACACAGCGAAGGCATGGGGGTGCTTTGCAGAGACTGGCATATTTGCTGGCTTTTGCAGACATGCCTTCACACTAACATTAGCCGATATGTACCGTACAGGCGAACAGTGGGTTCACTTCAATCATGCTGCTTCATAAATACTGACATTTCAACGACAGAATCAAGTACTTTCTGGCAGCAGCAGAAAAGGTGATGAGGGTTGGCCCTCGGAACCAGCTGATGTGCATCGATGTGGGCTGCCGGCATAAAATCTCAATGGCCCGCAGCGAACTCGCACCGCTTGCGGAGGAGCGTGGCTTGGTGATTGGTGTCGACAAATTTCATTGCCACGCCCACAACCGCCTCTGCCAGGTACACAATCTTCCCACCTACCTTGAAGGTGCAGGCCTCGAAGACTTCGGTGTTTGCGAGCGCAACTTTTGCAAGTCAAACACCCTTGCGGCATCCACCCGTTACATGGGCGAATACCGGCGCAGGCAATCTATTGCCGAGCATTACAGGAATATGGACGATATGGAGAACTACATGAATATGAGTAAGTGGTACTGCCCATTCGTTGAGGCCTTTACTGAGCTCACCTTTGCAGCAACCTTCCTGCTCAATAACTATAAACAGGCGCTGAAGATCCTTCGCGAAGTCCCTGTCAACCTTGAGATCGCGAAGATCGAGCTCGGTCTCTCGCATGAGGAGAATGATGTCCTCTTTCCGCGATGCCTTCAAGAGGAGACCGATTATTTGAACAACCTGCCGAAGGAGCCACCCATGGAGACGCTGCAGATGGAGCTCCACCAGCGACTTATCAGTCTCTGGCGCAGTGAGTCAGTCAATTCATTTACAAGTGAAAGGCTTGATCTCACAACCATCTCTCTCAGAAAAAACCTTGCTGCGATACAGACCGTGGTATTCCACATGGAGGATCCTGGACCCTCGCGCCGCCGTGACGATACCAACACCATTGAGACACGCAGGCGCCACGCCATTGAGAATTGCGAGAAGGCGCGCAGCCTTGTCCATGCGCTTGAGACTCAGCTAGGTGTCGTTGAGCGCTGGACGGTTGAGAGCACCGAGTTCAAGGATGCCGAACGCAAGGTTGCGATGCGGCAGTACCAGCGTGCGCTAGACCATCTTGAAGGGCTAGTGGTCGGGCGGATTTTCGAATTGAATGATATGAATCGTTCACAGATGGGTAAGTCATCATATCAGCGCGGGCCGTCATAAGGTACTAATCATTTTACTTACCAGGGTACAAACAGAGGCAACATGTCGGGCAAGCCCTCCATGCTCGCTCAGGTGCCATCAGGAACGCTCTCGTGCACTACAACACCGCAGCGCAGAACGTGGTACCTCCCCGTCAAACCCTCGAGTTTAATGAGGTTATCGAGTGGGCTTTCCTATCCGATTTTGATCTTCTGCGGGATGCGCGCCAGGACGTGCGAGAGCGCCCTTGGGCGACACCAACAGGCCGTCGTGCTGTAGACGAGTACTTCCACATGCTGCGTGCTCGTGAAGAAATCATCCGCTGCAATAACGAAGCTCGTCGAATTGCCACTCACCTGCGAGACGAGTCAACATTCCTTCACCACCACGAAGAAATGCACCGCTCCACCAACCCCCTACTTGCCCATCAGATTGCGAAGTATCGTCAAGTACGCGGAAGATTCGACGCTCACCACAAGCGTCAACTGCAAGCCATCTCACGGCTCGACGGGTTCTCAGGCAGCATCGAGCTGGGTCACAGCCTGGACATAGGCCCAGGAGCACCGGCATCCATTATGCTGGACACCATCATTCCTGTACGTGACACCCTCGAAAACCTGCCAGTGCGCTCTCAGGAAGAGGAAGAATTGGAGATTGAGCAAGACGACGATGACGAAGCTGTTCAAGAGGCCGATGATATGCTAGACATCCTTGCCGTGGCAATGGACAAGGTGAACATGGCAGGGCTCACAGTTTAGAGTAGTTTGTAGCCATTATTATCTGATAATATCTTATTATATACATTATTCTACATTACACTGCTTCAATATGCTTCAAATCATGCGAAACGGACGGAAACTGCGGGAGATACAAGGGAAGCAGCGCGCCCGCCGTTGCCAACAGCGAGCGCAGCTGTTCCTGACAGCGCCGACGCTGACAGGCATTCGGGATTGACATGCCGGTGACCACACTACCGCCACGCGCTACGATGCTGAAGGGAAAACACGCCCAAAGTCAGCCAGAATTATCAAGATTATTGAAGAGCGCTCACAAAGCGAGGTTCATTCAAATTTGAATGAGTGTAGCCGCGCCACACTCATTCATATTTGATCTGTCAGGTGGGAATCTCAGGTGCAGTTTCTTCCAACAGTTCGGCTTCTTGAATTTTTGCGGATGCTTGATCTATCAGCGAGTCCACCAGGCAGGGAATCGACGGAGCCAGGCGGCTTGTAGTAAGGATTCGGCTTGCTTCCTCTGCTCGGCTGCTTTCTCTAATGATAGGTCTGCTTCTTGGCTGCACGAGTCGCAAGGCTCATCCTCTCGGATGGCTTTTGGTCCTTCTATTTGTCGGCTGGAGTGATGTTGTCAGCAGCCATATTTGCAGAAAACATAAGAATTCTTACAGGCAACAGCGCATGGATACAGGACACCAATCTATGTGATATTTCCCGCCAGTGCAGATACGATCACATTGATGGATCTGGTGACGTATATTCAAGTTAGAGGCATATGTGACGAAACCAGACACCTCGCTCACTGTCATTGATATGTCATCAAACCTGGGATGGCCACAAGACCAGTAATGAGATAATATCTCTGAAATGCACATCTAATTTCGTGAGGCTGCGTGCCGCAGATTTTAAGAGAGATATCTTACATGTGATGTTTGGTGAAGTTACGTGAATATGAAGTCGTTGGTGGGTCGAAATCTGCTTTGCAATAGAAATGAAGAAAACCAGTTTTCTTGCCTGGTTTATATACTATTCCGGTCTTCTTTCGAGACAGGACATATTTGTAAGGACATCCTAGAAGGCATGTACAAGTATACAACGATGAAAGATAGGCAACAAGGCTGTTGTTTTGCGACAGGAAAACGAAGTGGAGCATCTTAGATCTGGTACAACAGGCGATAGGTTATAGCATCTACTGGATAGAGAGACTACACCAGAACCGTTGTCGAAGACCAGCTTGTCCCGGGGTGGGGAAACACCAAGACAGAGAGAAAGCGCCATCGTTGTGTGTAAAGAGCCTACAAGATTGGAATTGAAAATGACATCAAAGATCGAGTTGCGCATTTGCTACAGTAGGATACGACTAAGATCCAAGGTCGGCAGAACGTTGTGGTTCAAGTCAAAGAGGCTGCGCCGCAGCGCCACACTTTCCATTTCTAGTTGGCAAAGAGCTACAGGTTGTTCACCACAACGACAACGATCCACTACTATGTCCCTTCCTCGATCCGACTATGACCCCCGCCGCGTCTGCCTGAACCCGTTCCCGAACGTGGACCTTGGAAAGCACCGCCGCACAGTCGGCATCTACCTCGCAGGTGCACTCGTACGTACTGGCCTCTTCCCATTCTCACCCACACTGACCCGACCATGTGCAGTTTGCCCTGGCAAACTGGACTTTCCTCGACGCAGCTATCCTCTCTGCGCATGCGCACCCGCCGTATGACGAGCCGCAGGTGCCGTCGCCCGTCCACGTCAGCTTCGTCGACTGGATCCCGGGCATCTGCTCGCTGCTCGGGATGCTTGTCGTGAGCCTTATCGACAAGGACCGTATCCGCGGCGAGGAGGGCTTTGGCGATTCAAGGGCGGTGTGGAGGGCAAGGGTGTTCCTGTTCATCGGGTTCGCGCTGATGGCAGGTGGGCTGGCTGGGAGCATCGTGCGTCGCTTCTCTTTTTCCGTCCCCCTCCTGCACTGATGCACGTCGTTGTGATTGCAGTCCGTGCTGGTGCTCAAATATGTGCTTCCTGGGTACACAGAGCAGTTCACATACTACGGCTATGCCAACGTCTCGCAAAACGTCGCGCTCATGCTGTCTGCCGTCTTCCTCTGGTTCGCACAGAGCGCTTCAAGCGAGTATGACTACAACCTCACTCTCTAATTTGTATTTGGAGTCGTGCTTGTTCCACGATACGTCCTTTGTGCATGCTGTGGAGGTCTGCTGCCGCTATCTTATTTGTACCTCTGTGCTTTATATTGTGCCGATAGCTGAATCCGATGCTTTTAAAGTCTCATCTATTCGAAGAGGAATCCCTGGCTCGAATCGCAGATTTATGAGTTCAAGTATACATTTCCTTATTCATTTAGACTAATGTCCCTCTAAATAGTAGTCCAAAGTCACAGAGCCCTTCTTTAACTGCTTCTATACCTTGAATGGGTACTTGCGAGCCATTGAGCGAATCATCTTTCTGACAAACTTGAAAAAGGTCCATCCTTGCCTCTAGGATCTCCTCTAGCAGTCTGGCCATCACTCAGATCCAGCAGCCAGAGCCCGATTGATCATATCCGAAGCCGCATTGTACATCTTCTCCCTCTGCACCTCTGACTCTGTCCCCGGACTCGCGAGCTTGTCAAATGCATGCGCCTCTCCCAATACACTCTGGAACACCACTTCCCCTTCCCTGCCCGCTACTCTTCCCCGTTGGATCTTGCGCGCAAGCAACTCCGAGGACTCGTGGAACGTATCCGCATCTCCACACGCAATATACACGTACTTAGGGAACCGAATCGGTTCTGCGAACAAGGGCGACACCCGCGGGTCATCCCGCGCTTGAGCAGGCAGGAGATACGCATCGTAGAAGACCTCGCAGTGCCATTTGGGTATCTGCTCCCCCGTTGCAAAGGGCTTGTCAGGGGTGGGGTAAACGCGCGAGCAGTCTGTTACAGGGTAGACCGCTACGACGCCCTTGATGCGATCAGGGCCAAGGTAGGCGGCGGTGGAGAGCGCGAGGCAGCCGCCTGCGGAGAAGCCACTGAGGAAGATGTTGGATACGTCATATTGGGAAGTATGGGCAGCGACGTTGGCGAGCACATCTTCGACGTCCTGGAGAGCGGCAGGGAAGGGGTGCTCCGGAGCCTTGCGATAATCGATGTCCAGGACGGTGCAGTGTGTGTGCGTGGCGATATGGCCGCAGAAGAGGCGGTCGGTGCCGTGGTATGACACGATGAAGCCCGAGCTGCAAGTAGCTTTCAGCTCAGTCGCTCGCGATAGGCAGGCGGGGGGCTTACCCATGCATATTGATCAGCACAGGCCGCGGCTGGGAGGTGTCAAACCCCTCTGGGGTGTAAATGTGTACTATGATATCCCGCCCCTTATCCCGTGAGGGGAACGAAGTGTGGTTAACGACAACGCCTTTGAGTGGGATCGTGGGTCCAAGTTTGGCACCCAAGAACACCTGGATCGCACCGACGGTCCGGAAGAGAGTCGCAGACAGCTTCAGTCGTATGTACTGCCAGCTCCATGGGTGCTGGGCCAGAACGGACATGATGGTCGGGGTGGAAGCGGGCGTGGAGGCATGTGCACCCGTACTTGATGTGGACGGTTAAACCCAGTTAAACCGGAGAACTTGAAGCGCAGCCGATGGTGACCAGGTCACGTGCGTTGTTGTACAATCTCCGTGACCTTCCTCTCCAAAACTCAGACGAAAGTGTAAGGCTGCACACCTTATAATCAGGGGTTCAGAAGCTCCAGATTTTCAGACGCGAGTGGGTACGAGGACGACGTACGCTTGACGTACGCCCAAGGATTGGTTCGGCATCTATACAAGTGCCGGATTACATAAATCCGCTTAAATTTCACCCTTTCTTCACCAACGCATCTGTAAGCATCTGTAGCGAATGCTGGCTGAAAGATCTCGCATATACTCGCGGCTACCGAAAAAAACGAGAGATTTCCTTTTTGGGTGAGTGGTTGCAACTTCACAAAATGCCTGCGATTGCTCAATCACGAATCAAAAATGCTGCAGCTTCTAACCTGAGCTTGAGAGGATGCATATCTAAATATCACCCAGCAAAACTCAAGACATATTCTGAGTCTTATCTGTGTTATAGGCCAACCTCTGCAAGCCACCGGCATGCCTAAAAAGGCATCTCTCGTTTTTTTTGGTAGCCGCGAGTATACTTGATTCGCTTACTCGTGGTGGCTGGAAATGGAACAAAATATACTCGCTATCCGCCGTCATCCGCGGGATCGTGCTCCAGGATACTCACCTTACCCTGAAATCTGGTCAGTGATCTGGTCTAACTTGCGAGTAACATCACAGCTCACAAGATGTAGTCCCGCATTTGCGAATCATACGCATTCTACCTTATTTGTCGTGTCATTGATTCAGCTACCAACGGAAGTGATCGAGAACATACTGCAGCACGCTGATTGGAAAAGTGTCCTGCGCGCACGAGCTGTAAGTTTTGTTGATATCGAAGTCACATCTAACGCATATCATGTTACTCGTCAGTCCTGCAAACGCTTAGAATCCATTTCCAGGTCCCTCTCGATCTGGCGCATTCAGTATGCTGCTTTGATAGCCCTCAATCCGAGTACACCACCACTGGAGTCCCCACTGGAACGGTACTCTTCGTTTGAGCTGGAAAAAATTGTTTTGCAACGCGGTTCCGTCGATGCTGGCTGGCATTCAGTGATGGAGCATCCCGTTTCCATGCGCATCATACCCTTCGAAAATGTAAAACCAGTTGCACTCCACTTAGTAAAAGGCGGGAGGTGGCTCCTCGCAAGTAATATAGGTGCTGTTGTGGTATGCGATCTGGAAAACTCGAAAGATCCAGGAAGGCTCCTTGTTCCTCGACATCCGGACGCGCACCCGAGGCAGCCAATAACAGATCTCAAGGTTGATGTACTGGCAAACGCGTCTACGCTGACTTTCCATCTAGCAATCGGTCAATATCATCCAGGTATGCTTATTGACCTGATTATTTAGCACCGAGTCCGTATTGCTAATGCACTTGATTAGCCTATCATCCTCTCGAAGACACTCCTCTATGGACGCACATATGGAAAGTTATGCTAAAAGGCCACGGTGCAGACGCACACCTCGAAGCTACGCATCTCACGTCATTCACGACCGCAAGAAGTCTGATGTGCAAAAACGTGTCTTTGTACGGCCTGCGATATGCTAGAGCAGTCATCTACGCGGACTTGGGTCAGTGCGTGGAGATTTTCGACTGGAGCGCATCAAATTTGCAAGAACTCCGCAAAACCGCAATTAACGAACCATGTGTGGGTGCAGTGATTGATGGTCTATAGATGACGCTAATGTTCTTTCCAGGATCGTGTACAGCTTCTCAGCCATGATCAAATCTTAATCTTCGAAAGGAATCGCATACTCTTATGTGATGTTCCCACTCTAGAAACTTTCCTACCATCTTCCCGCCATCTGGGACTGCGGGCTGTGCCTTGCAACTCGATATCATTGCCTGGTAATAGACTCCTTCGGGGCGGGCCATCTCAGCTTCATTATATGCCATCTTCCATCTGCAGCTTCATGTCTTGCACAAACGCTGGCATATTTGAAGTGAAGCTCTCTGGGAATACGTCCCATGTCCACACGCTTTACGCGATCGAGGATTATGAGGAAATCACTGATGTTTTGGTGGGTGCGCGGCTGGTGTACATTCAATCTCATGGGTTTGCAGAGACTTTCAGCTACAATGTGGAGCAGATCACTGCGTCTAGCATCACATACTTTACAACCCCACCCATGAAGCTCTTCCTCACGGGACAAAGCATTTCCTATCAAGAACCAATGATGGATGAAGCTAGTGGTCGAATAGCAATGGCCGTCTCTCCGTCGGCGGTGGCGATATTATATTACTCGCAATACGACAAATATAAATAATTCATTCGTCAATCATTATATCCTGATCCTTAACAAAGGCTATAATACCAACGCGTTGAGCTGTTGAGGTACAGTAAGGTCGCGACCAACCATACTGATTATGTCAAGTACTGTGCGCGCACTGCCCGACAAACCACTAAGGCGCCCCATGAAATCATATCCCTTCTTGGAAATGAATTTATCTGTGTGGACACTTGCAAAACTTGTGTTCGGAGTTCTTGCCGGCAAACACGGCCCCGAAAATTCAACAATGGCCGCTCGTCATTATGAACGGTAAACTATCCTGAATTAGATTCCTGGCGAAATAACGACAATCCGTTTCCCCAAAATCAAAATGGTATAATCCCATCCTTGCCAACAATCTTCCCCACGTCAGCATCTCTCTCTCCCTCCACAACACTCCTGAGAAGCTTCCCACCAATGCTCGGGTGACCACCACCCATCGCTTTCATCTTCTCCGGCATGCTTCCTAAATTCGTCGCCAGGAACCCAGGCCCAACACCCCAGACCTTCACCCCATCCTCCTTTAGCTTGTGGTTCCAGTCCAGCATCAGCATATTGAGCGCCGTCTTGCTGCAGCGGTATCCTATTGTCTCGAAATCCACCTTCTTGGGCCACCCGGCCGGTTGAGGCGGCGTGGGGAAGTACGCCTCGCTTGCCCGCGTAATATGAGAGAGACCGGCCACGAAGAGTAGGCGGGGATCGGTCGATTTCAGCAAGAGCGGCATGAATGTCCAGGTCATGACCTGCGTGCCGGCAACGTTCACGTCGTAGGCCTTGGTAAAGCAATCGCGGAGAGAGATTCTTCCCGTACCGAAGTCAGAATCGAAGGCAGCTCCTGGAGATGGTATATTGTGTGAGATTTTATCGGAATGGGAAGGTACACGTACCAGCGTTGTTGATAAGGACGTCGATATGGCCTTGCCTAGCCTTGACTTGCTCGAAAGCCCTCTCAATCGACTCGTCACTGTTGAGATCGACTTGAATCGCTTCAGCGGTGCTGGTCGAATCCGGACATTCCTTGTGGAGGGCTTCGATCGCAAGCTCGGCTTTCTCCAGAGAGCGACTGCCGAGAAGAACTTGGTAGGCCTTGTCAGACTGCAGAAGCGCTTTGACGGCCTCGTAGCCGATTCCGTTGTTGCCGCCAGTGACGAGAATGATCCTTGTGGATGCCATCGGTGTGCTTTGCAATTGCTCTTAATTCATCCAGTTGTCCATTGGCTTTATACAAATTGAGACTCTATCCACTTACTCATATCTTGCACTGACGTACGAGCATCAGCGTAATCAACCGCGCATCGGTAAGCTGACCTCGGACCAAAAGTGGCTCCTACTGGGCACGACGATATTGCTGCGACTAATGCGCGGCTGATGAGACACATTGCTGTGAGTGCCGCTCATTGACGTAGATTACCGTGCAGAGGGGCAATACCCCCATCCCCTACCATTTCGACTCGGAATGGTATAATCGCTAGCAAGACTCTGCATTTGCGCTACATGGCAGAATTCTTGACGTCGTGGATAGTTGCCCAAAATATGTCGCTTCTGCTACACAGAATAAATTCACTTGTATCTGGTTGAAACAACTCTTGACGTAGCCGCAGATTGCGATAAAGGCGAAGAGGTGTGGACGGAGGTAAACAAAACACTGGGGCCGTATTTGAATAGGCATCATGAGGGTGACGTTTGGGATCGGAGAGGGTCCTGCGAGGTTATGAAGTCTAAACAAGCAAATTTGATGACGTTTTGTAAGAGCGCCGCTATGTTGAAAATGACTTGAAATCCAAACTAGGTCATGACAAAGATGAATGGACCAATCCCTTGGCAGAGAAACCAGAACATCGTGACGAGGCTATGATATCAATCCATCAGCAAAGTTGATATCATGCGCTTAGAACCATCACAGCAGTTTCGCAGGTCCAAGATCAGTGCAGCACTACATAGTGGGAGGAGAGGGGAGGTGATGACGGTGAATTATAGGATCCGATTCAGAGCCTTGCCGTCGTTCAGTCTCGTTCAGTAGTGCACAACTATTACTACGTTGTTGAACTCCATGTCAAGACAAGACCCGGTCGCGGATGGCTCTTCGAATCCACTAGGTCCCTCCCACTTCGCGAGCCTTTCAGGGGAACGTCCCCGGTCGGCCTCGTAATTCTATCAGCCTCCCGAGGTCGACACGCAAGCATACAGCCGATCCCGGCACAACCACCGTGTACGCTGAAATCTGACTATCACCGTGCTCGTCATGCTTACCTGCTACTTTAAAGCCTAGCACATTTGCCATACCTCTTTAAAGACCCCTGCCCTCAATGTCCATCACCCTCCAATCCGCTCGCGCCGCAAACGCGACATACGCACCTGTCTCTCGCCCTGTGGCTGTCTTCTTTGGTGGCACCTCCGGCATAGGCCAGGCGACCGCTACTGCCTTGGCGCGATACACGAAAGGCGATGCACATATCGTTATCGTTGGGCGCAATCGAGTGGCCGCAGAGGCCATCATCGCTCAATTCCCCAAGTCGCCGAAATCCATCTACGAGTTCGTGGAATGTGACGGTACGCTAATGAAGAACGTGCAAAACACCACCACCGAGCTGCTTAGGACCCTGCCGAAGGTCAACTACCTCTTCGCGACCGCGGGCTATCTGACGTTGAAGGGCCGTGACGAGACCGCTGAGGGGCTCGACCGGAAGTTGGCGCTGAACTACTACGCGCGATGGAAGTTTGCGAATGACTTAATGCCCCTCATGAGGAAGGCGAAGGACGAGGGGGAGGATGCGAAGTTCATGAGTGTCCTTGCTGCGGGACTTGGTGGACGTATTGATCTGGACGACTTGGGGTTGAAGAAGGGATACTCGCTGCGCAGCGCCGGCACTGCCGGCGCGACGTATAACGATCTCATGATGGAGGTCAATCCTCCTTCTCTACGCCTCAATCCCACATGCTGACGATCTTGTGTTCATAGTCTTTTGCAGACCGGAACCCCGATATGGCGTTCACGCACATCGCGCCAGGCGTGGTGCGCACGCCCATGTCGCTGCCGCCTTCGATATGGTTCAAACCCCTATACCCACTCATCTATCTCGCCTCCATTTCTATGGAGGAGAGTGCGGAGTACATGCTGCACGCGCTGTTTTCGGGCGAGAATGGTGTCTTTAGGCGTGGGCCGAAGGGCAACTTGCTGAAGTCTGATGGCTCGTCTTCAGGCTACTGGTCCACTCAGGAGGCAAAGGAGAAGCTGTGGGCACATACTGAAGAGGCTACTCGGATTTTTTGAGCATGAGCTTTCTGCGGGGATTGGTATGTGTATGATTACTTTCAGGCAGGAACTCTGACCCAATTCATCTACAGCATGAACTCTCAATATGATTGCTCTTCATTTTGTATTTATAGGAACCCATTCAGGAATGCCGGGATTATTTGAGACCCAGCTCAAGAGGGTTATCTTTTAGGAGATTTGCGCGCCAGTGGGACGCACTTGCTGTCTTTTCAGTTACAAGCACATTCGACGGTTTACACGTATGGTTGCGCCTTCGAGATTCAGTCCATGTTTCAGCCATTGCCAAAACAACCATTTCAATTTGATCTTGGATATACACGATCTCGTGGTGGATCACTGCGTTGAATGGTCTCCACCCAAGCTCAAGGACGCACGCGGAGAAAGTACCGCTGGACATCCGACGTTACCTACCTATCCTATCCTCGGTTACGTCGTTGCTTCAACTCGCCTCCTCCCCCCTTCACACTCCCACCATTCACACTTGTCCAACATTAAGCACGCCCGCGATCGCTTTCTCCCATGATTACACTCAATCGTGATACACATTCACATGAGCTGACGAGAAGTTAACCACCAACATCCCCTGTGTCCTCAGCATGCTCCGGTGCCCAGCTCCATTATGCGGCATAACATGGCTCTCGAAGCGAAGACGGATCCTGGTCAATGACGTCGTTCAGAAGTGTATCGCCGCCCTTTCGCGGGACGTGGGCATGTCGATCTTTACATGCAAAACAAATGTGATAAGCATGCGTGAGACGAAACGTCAGGGGTGTCTCTAAAGAGGCGCCACAAGTTCGAAAACTTCAAGTTAGCTGTTTCAGCAAATGTTGCGAGTCTATAGAAGTCCTGTATAACAAGAAGTGGTTGGTTGACCCCTGCAGGCAGCTGTCACCACGGTGGCCAACGTACGTAATACTCTTCTCCAACTGTGATAGCGTTTGAGTGCTCGTTGCTCACACAGTGAAGTACAGATCGCTCTCAATTCAAAGTGGTTGTAACGGGAAACGCTTCTCATGCATGGATAACCTTCGATGAGCCGATATACGAGGTTCCTTTGAGCCCCGCCGTAGGGCAAAAGATAAAAAAGGGTATGTGATTCCAAAGTACGAAACAACCTATTAATCTGTACTGATATGATAGATAGATTACAGTTATGAATGAATGTCCCGCCCAGTTATTTGAGTGCGACTTTAAGATGCCACCCGCCATCCTCTGTGACAACCCACATCCCCCAGAACTTGCGCATGTCTCCAAGGGCGTCTACGCGCTTCATCCCCCTAGTTCCCAAGAATGCAGGCGTAGACCCGGGCTGTCCATTTACTCTGGCCCGCGCAGCTTCGAGAATCATGGCATGGTTCGATGAGTCAAGCCGTTGCAGGTAGTCCAAGTCCCTGCGCGTAATCGGCTCGTTGAAATACTCGTAGATCGCGTTGAGGATATCCCACACGCTGATTGCATCTTGATCATTCTTGACTTCGATGTTGCCCCAACGCTCTGTGGTTATGGGGTTGTCGATGGCCATCCACACGCTTTTGACCATCGGTATAGTCGCGTCTTCGTCGAACATTGCCTGAAGGCTGTTCGGCCCGCAATCGAGCCACTCTGCGTGGTGGGGGCTCTTGGCGATGTCCCATTTCACGTTCGGCTGCTCGTCAGAGGGCTTCCCCCGCAAACATCTGGCCACCAGATGACCCTCGGATGAGCCACTTGATATCGGAGTGCTACAATGGTCAAATCAGTAGGGGATAGCTGGGATTGGACAGCAAAAAGGCGCACCATGGACGAAGCGTCGGAGTCCAGCACGGAGCGGCAGCTCCCCAGGGCTGGAAAAACATCGGCTCTGGTGGCAGGTCTCCTGCGCAGGTGTGGGGAGTCGAAGATCTGACAGGCGGTGTTCTCGATTGACAAGCCCCTATGAGAGGAGAGGGCCGGGGTGGAGAGGGAAGTGTATTTCGAGAAGTCCCTGCACATCGACTGAGGCCACCACATCCACATCCACAGTCTTCCGACTGAGGTCGGGGAAGGCAACTGCCATCTACTATATGGAGGTTAGTCACTGACCGTGTGGATGTGCAGCGATTCAACGTACCTGGAAGCCCACGGACGCCAGGGTTTGGACTGGGAGAACCGGAGATCATAGGCGTAAATGCTTGTGGCGCAGCCTGTGGAGCAGGGCGGAATATAGGAGGGCATGGGGAGCATGGAGCGAAGGCAGATGGCCATGCAGGAAGTGGTGTACTATATGGCGCTGGGGACACGAACATGGATGAAAAATGTCTTGGAGAATGCACGGGGCAAACACAGGCAGGAGCAAAACATGTGCTGCACATGGCACCGAGAATTGGCGTAGCCCACGATGGTGTATTCATGATTGAAACGTTCGACGTTTACAATTCTAGAGGATCTGAAGGGAGGGGAAGGAGTGCTTGGAACGACAGCGGCCCAGTGCGAGCTGTTTAAAGCATTCGAGGAAGATTAAAGCTATGGCAGGCTGTGCTCTCGGGGTAGAAGCGGCATGGTTCCCGCCCCAGGATAACAGATGTCACTAATTGTGCTCTTGCTGTTGCCACGAGGACCAGTAAGTATAAAGAGATCAGATGCCGGGTATCTGTTATATTACGTGAGGACTTAAAGCACTGCTTTGTCGAAGGGCGAGAACAATGGCTGAGCAACCCGTGGGGGCGTATGTGGGTCCACTTGGCACAAACAAAAGGAACCCGAAAGGGGAAACTAATGTTGAGGATTTGGACCTTTCAGTCCGCAGTCTTCGACCAGGGCTGAAAATCATCAGGACAATAATGCAATAGTGTACAGTGTCAAATAGTCAGAGTGTAGATTAATAGTAATGCCCGAGATCCCACGCATATGCATCCAGAGGATTAAAAGAACCTAGTAAAAATAATTCAGCCCAACCGCTGGCGTAGGGCCTGTCCGTAGGGAGCCATATTAAGACGGTCCAACGAAGAGCATCCATGCATTTTCTTTACACGGCGCAGGCTCTAGCCCACGAAACATCACTCTGTCGCGTAAATAATCGATCCGCTTTAGACCGCTTTCATTACTTTCCTGTGCACCGACTGTATTTTGGATTCTTGTCCAGTACGACTGGCCTACTTGTAGCTGTCGTCGCTCATCCCAGCCGTGGTATTCTTGTTGAGATACATGCCGAGAGAAATTGAAGTAAATCGTATCGAAGACGTCTTGGACTGTCACGCCTGAGATGACGCCGTTAATGTCAAAACCAATATTCATGTTTGGAGATACCAACCTCGAAGGTTCTCGATCGTAGCAGGCCAAGGAAAGTGTGGAGCTGGATCGTCTGCAACATACAGAACATGCATTTCTGTGACCAGAGGGTATGTTGCAGGTTGAGCGCGGTCAGACTCGGAGAGTGGGATACTGCAGTTAGGACCCGGTTCTGAATAGCATACACCAAGTGGATGAACGCCCATGTCGAATGTGACTGGCGGTCGTCCGGCAGGGGCGTGTACTAGAAATGGGTTGAGTGCACATTCCCAGGGAAACGGCGATACAGAGCCGGGTTGGGGAGTCCTCCAACCAGGGAGATTCGGGCGAGGAGGCAGCGAGGGGTGTTGCATCCCGGGTATCCATCGCTCGGGATGAGTTGAGCCATCGGGGCTCACGAGGCTGTTGAAAACCATTGTGGGATCGACATTTCTTGGGGGAACCCGCCTTGGTACTAGCGTCATAGCATATGAATTGCACGAAGGACATCTAATGAGTGATACACATACATGTATTGTCAACTTGTACTTGGTTAACAATTGGTCGAGCCCAATAGCCATACGCCTTCCATAAATGTGCGGGTATCACAGGTGGTGACCCAAGTCCCATATCTACGGCGTTATCAGGGTCGCCCTCTACAGCAAGGATAAACGTAATCAGTTGGCGCCACACGAATTCGTCGGGGAATCAGATAACGTACTGATGAGTTTGCGGAGACCTCGCCAGAACGAGCCACAGGTCGCCTTCCTCGACCTCACTCCCAGCCTCTCCGCTCTCTCCTTCTCCGACTCTTCATGCACCAAAGCAGGATTCCACGGGAAACCGTCAAACCTGTCAGGAGCGTCGGGTATCACCGGTGATGCCTCCCAAGCTGTATTGAGGCTCTGAACGCCGCGATAGACGCCTCCGTTATCGGGCCACATCCGCGAGGAGACGACAGACATCGAAGTGTATTGACGAAGATGGGATCGAAGAGTATATGCCGAATGATTCGGAATGACTTGCAGGAAAGGCGTGCCCTGTCTTATGAAGTGACCGGTGAATAGCCTTTGGCGTCACAGCCGCCTTCCCTTGTCACCCTCGTGTGATCGGCTACATCGTCGCGAGGCACGGGGGTGAGAGTGCTCTTGCCGAGTTCTAGAAGGGCACTTGGGTGCTTTGTCGTCCCCACTGCGGGTGGGTGCACTTCACAGGAACAAAGGAGAAGGAATAAAAGAACAAGATGAAAGAACGAATTTAGATATACAGGTGTAGGGTTAGGGTTAGCTCGGTCGCAAAACCCTTGCACCCGCTGACAATTGGCTGACAAGGGGAAAGTTGGGTGAAAGGGAGCACAAGGGTAGACCTAATGATTTTTATAGATGCTCCTAATAGCGATCCTCGAGAAAAACCAGCAGAGCTGTAGAGAATGCGCGTGCAGATAACACTTGAAGTAGGTTGCGCGCAAGTTGAAAGGAGCTGGAAGTTGGTCTCAAGCTAGCTAAGCACTTTGGGTTTGATAGGAGTCAGTTTTTGGAGAGAACCGCGCCGCAAGACTTTATTGCGCAAGCCAGATCTGTAGAAAATAAAGCCATGTCCGTTGGCCAACCCCTGGTAAGCGATTGATGCTCCCTTCAAATTGTTACCTAATTCCGAAATATTCTGGAAGACCAGGGGAAATCTAGACTTTGAGAATGTTTGAAACATTGGCGCTCAGAGGAGAGAGAACAGCTTAGCAGTGGATGAAACAAAAATGCAAATAGGCAACTGGTGGTTGTTATTGGTGAGGATGAGATATAGCCACCGCCACCAAGTTCATTGTCCACATGTGACTCAGCGTAGGCAGATGCCACAACATATGCCCTGCAGGTCTCCCGTTTTCACGAAGAAATATTCTTCAATGATGCATTGGTTTACGGTATGTGCAAGTGATGTGAACTAGGTAGTGCCAGGACATTGATATAAGTGATATGGGTATGTACGAGTCCTTGGAATTTGTAGATATTGCGTTGTAAATGTAATATGGGGTACAGGTAGTAAACAGTAGAAAGATCAGAAACGAGATATGGTGTCAATATGGGAGTTGCAATTGTGGATAAACGAGGTATAAGTGAATGGTTCGTGGACTTGTAGCAAAAAGTAGGTATAGGTAAATGAACTCGGACTTGGGCAAAAAGCAGAGCAAAGCAACACAGATTGAAGCGACGGATGGGGTGTGAAAGATTACAAAGGAAGACAAGCTGACATATCCTGCAAAATTTCGCATCAGTGACAGCTTACGATGAACAGCAGCAAAGGACACACCAACGGAGTCAAACTTGCCATCTTTGAAGACCATTTGCGTCAGATTGCAACTTCAATACGGGCGGCCACAACAACTCACCTGGGGATCCCAGAAGTTATCTTTCTCCCCGCTAATCTCTTCCCGAGATTTCGTGGATGTCGGACGGCCTTTTCGGAAGGCTTTCCTCTCTTTCTTCCATTGCACGGTTGCCCCGTGCAGCTCACGCGCTTGGTCGTGGGCGCGGAAGCTATATAGTAAGATGCCTCAGCAAACTGAACGAGATTGGAGGGACACGAGAGCGTACTTTAGACGCTGCATCAACTCTTGTAGTGTTGGGCGCGGGTTGTCTTTCAGGATGGATACCAGTACCTTCAGGAAGATGCCCATCAGTATCAAGTGTCCCAGAGAGTAGGTGTACGCACCATCGTGAGGGAAGACCCATCGGGACTCTCCCATGTCTCTTGCGCGTCTGTGCAAGCAGAGATACAAATCTGTTCGAAGAAAAGTTAACTGAGAGCTTTGAAAACAGCAGGTTGACGAGTAACGCACTATGTTTGCTCTCTCTGCTGCATGCAATTGCTGTCTATCGCGACAGTACCCATCACACTCCCAGACAGGCGTTGGCGAGTCGCATCGCATCATGATCGGGAAAAATGGTGCGGGGATGGAGATCTCCAGGTCTATCTTGGAGGGTAGGGACGAACGCGATTCGCCAGGAAGCGGCTGGTTTCGCAGGTTCGGGGACGGCTTTGGGCTGTCAATAGACAGTGCGCGAATGAGAACGGATTGCTCGGTGAAGAAGGTCAGGCCGTGGGATCCCAGGTGGAAATCCATTTCGACGTCTACTACACGTGTTAACCAGAGAGATTGAAGTATTGCAGCGAAGCATACCCATGGCAAGATGCCTGACTGAAAAGAAATGTTAGTCCGGCGATCCATAGGATTTACACAAATCCTTACCAATACGATTTCGGCGAGAATCTGTTCTCCTGCATCCCTTCGAGATGTGAGGAGTCCAAACTCTATTACAGCGATGATGCTCGAGGTCTAAGGGCAACCGCGGTCATTAACCAATATTTACAGAAGAAATGCAGGTCAGCACATACCCAGCAAGGAGCCAGAATGGCACGTGTCAAGGAGGGCCTAGAGGAATAAGATTAGGCTAGTGGGGGAGATGACCTGAGACGGCATACCACGAGATTCGCGCCAGCAGGAAGTGGATCAACAAGATGCCTGCGAAGCTCCTGCACAGGAAAGGGCCGTCATTGTCAGAAAAGAAAAGGATATAGTATGGGAAACTCACATTGTCCACAAGTTCCTTGTAATCGCAGGTGATGATTACTGACGTCGCGACATGAGCTGCGTCCCCACCAAGACCGTTGCGTTACGACGTACCTTCATCTTTCCCATCTTCTTCACTGTTGTGGCGATTGGTCACTTGACCCGAATGGCCCGAGTCTGCTTGCAAGTTGAGAAAGGCACGAGTGGGGGGACTAGAGTACTCACAGTAGAAGAAAAAGTGATCCCCCGCTTGCGCATCCCTGACCAGATCATCGATCGATTTGACCTTGAAGCGACTTTGAGTAACGATTCGCGGACATTAGGTAAATGAAGCTCACGATATTAGCACAGGTGGGTCGGAGGTTTGGATCTTGCACAGCACGATTGTCCATTAAACAAACAATGTCGTCTGCTTTGTAGTCATAAACGTCTTAAGATGAGATCATTTAGTCGTCTGTAAAATGATACATCGTAATCATTGCTCACTTATCAGCAGGTGCTTAAGCACACATACATTGTGGTGAGAGCCCTCCAAGACTCCCGTCTCTCCCTCTGAATCATAGTTGATACCGACGAGTAAAGCCTTTCTGCGAGCTTCAAGCGGAATTGGGGCCATGGATAGTGTTAATGAGTCGGTATGAGTCGCGTTGATTGCTGTACTTATAGCACACGTTCCGGACAGTACCATGTACAGCACAGGTTTGGATTTGCTGAGAAAATGATCCAAGCGGGATCTTCGTAAACGACTCCCCTGCCACGTGGAACTTGTTCTAGATAGAGTATCGATTTTCAACACATATATGTACACGTAGTGCGATATGTCGCACTCGAGGAGAAAGATACAGACGAGGACAGTCGGAGGACTTGGGGAGTCGGGACAAGAATGACAGCAAACTCGTTCCTGGTCGATCTCACACGAGGTTACATCGGTGCCGAGCATGTTCCCACGGGTTTCTGCAATATGAACCACTTCTTATCGAACATCTTGAGAGGCTGAAATACTATCTCACTACGTATACCTACAACCTCAGACTGATACTGATATTGTATAAAAGTGCAGAATTAGTTGTGCTCTGAATCTACGTGGACTCGTATTCGAGTTGAAGTTGCCGTCTCTTCAATTATGCGATGCATACTCGCTATGACGAGCAAATTCCGTACATGAGATCTCTGCGAATACACAATGTTTTGGGATGTTTCTGGGTGCGATATGATGCCACTCAAAGACTCGGATTAACCTCATCTAGTTATCCTGTCATCATATCCTGATACTGTTGCTGGAGGGGGGTATTTGGGGGGTGCCGCAAAACTATACTCCTTTGATAAATTTTTAAAGGCAATTTTCTTATTGGGAGCCGAATCTAGGCACATGTGCGAGTCAGATTTGTGTTTGAAGTGTAAGAAACGGCACACAATTGAAGGAGATACAGCTGATACGAATAGGACAATTTGATGGGAATGTGGCTGAAAAGTGGCTGATTCTGGTGACTTTGGACACATCGCGTGTACCATTGCTCCTTCAATTCCATCCCGTTTGGTCCATTTCATATATCAATCTGACTTGTATCCATGTCTAGTCTATACTCTCGATAATAAATCTTCCTGAAAAAAATTATTGTTAGACTATAATTTTGCGGTACCCCCCAAATACCCCCCTCCAGCAACAGTATCAGGATATGATGACAGGATAACTAGATGAGGTTAATCAGGTCGTTGAGTGGCATCATATCGCACCCAGAAACATCCCAAAACATTGTGTATTCGCAGAGATCTCATGTACGGAATTTGCTCGTCATAGCGAGTATCCAAGGCCTCAGGAAGAAGACATCGAAATAGGTATCATAAGGCAAGTAGACCGTTAAGGGTAAACATCTCCTCCAATGAAGAAGGCGATATTCGTTCGTGCCTAGACGACTCGTCGAATGTGCACGCAATGCACTGCACTGCTTCGGCGTAGTATCAAGAAACCGCCAAAGCCACGCATACTTACATGTTCACCGATAAATCCTTGGTAAAATTAGACCCACACCGATATGCACGTTGTTGCATGCGAGGTCGAAGCGGATTACAACAGTTTAATATGCAGAGACGTGGTCACCATGAGGTCGATTCGAATATTGTTGTCCGAGGGAAGCGAAAGTTGAATCATCATCGCGAGATGTAAAGTAGATCCACGATGAGAATAAGAAACTGACAATATGCCCGTAAATTATTTAATGCTGTATATCGAAAGACAGTTTGGTTGATTAGCTATGGAGAACCATTTGCCCAAGCAGCCGACAAGCGACGGTGTAGCAAATACCAATAGCCTCTCGGAAGCTCCAAGTCCCTTATGATGGCGGCTGGACTAATTTTCAGCGAGCAAATAGAAGGCAGACGAACCACAGCACTAAAAACCGCTAGGAATCATCTCGAATCACGCGCACATGAGCGTATCCGCAGAACACCCACGCTATTGTCTTGCAAGCCCAGAGAAGCGTACCACCGTAGAATATCTGACAGGAAATTAATCTATCAGCAAGTCATGCAGGCTCAGCGGGATACGTGGACAGGCTGACAGCCCCTACGAGCCTCGGTTATCCACACTTCGACCCTCAGCGGAACGGACTTTCCGGCAGTCCATCAGCGACGTATGACATAAAGATTCACAGCGGCAGACCATCGTCAAGTAGCCGGGGTGAGGAGAGTAAGATGGGACCTGATCGCCTGCAGATAGCGTCGACGTAAGGCTCCCAGATAGCAACAGATAAACACAACTTTTGGCCCGAAGTTGACTGTGAGTCCCGAGCGGCGGGCGATGCGTAAAAGCATCACCATCTTGACTGTAAAGCGTAAAATACGAGGCTGCGCCTTTACGTCGGCAGCGCAATCGCCTCGAACGAGTTTAATCTCCCAAGATCAGATAATTTCTGGAACCTGTGACCAGCGCTCTCGGTCCTGGGTCCTGACATGCGATGTCGAGGGGGCGGCTCAACCGAGATTATCGTTTGTTCAGGCAACATTGCCTCCGCGGGTGACGGCATCCCCGCCTCGATGTCGGTGGCACGCGGGGAACTGCCGCAGCGCATTGAATTGAACGACGTCAGGCGCGCGATATCGATCATGATCAGGCTTTAGGCCAGTCTAAGCGTCAGCTCGGCGCGACATCCGGACTGTCAGAGCGGGCAGGAACCGAGCTGTGGGCGCGGATGGGTGTAGGTGTTTGGACGCTTTGATTGTGGCTGCCGACGTCGGAGGAGTGAGGCGCTCGTCGCGTAATGGGCGTGACCACACACAGGATATTCGCAGGGCGGGCAGGGTGGTATGCTTAGTGGTCGATGAGATAGCGACGTAGCCCTGCATGTGGGAGTCTCCGGGACGTGCGGAGAGTTGCGAGGAGGCAGTCGTATGGGCTAGTGCGTCGAATTGAAGCCGTGCTCGCAGCGAAACATTGTCGGTAACGATCCGCCGGGAAATGCCGCTGGGTAACACCGAAGGTTGGACAGAGGAATAGACTTCCGTGACAGGCATGAGACGATCCAGCTGCTATCACGAGGACGTCTTGCGTCTTGCGGGCGAGCGTGCGGGGTAGACTGGGGTAGCAGGGAGTCCAAGTCGCGTTGCCACATTCTGTGCGAAAATATCAGCAGCGGCAATGCGATTGAGGTGAATGCGACGAACCTCCATAAATTCCTCCAGCTCTTGCAAGCCGACAGCTTGAACTCCAATTGCGCCCTGCGAGCAAAATCACGCCTGCGCACAAACACGTGCTCCCCGCGAGGTCGACCGCGTTCCCGTGCGACGATTGCAAGCGAAGTAGACAGCAGCAGACCGTCAAAATCAAGCGCCATATTATGCGCGCACGATCCCGGCTGTGTTTCTGCGCTATCTGCTTCAAGACCCGGACACGTCGTACTAGCAATTTCCAATACCTGCGTGCCTGCGCTGCCGCGCGCATCGTGGTGCGCCGAGCAGCCAACACGTGTAGCGCGCGAGGCGCAGAACTTGATGAGGGCTGTTGACGTGAATGGCCAAACAATTCGAAGCGCGCCGGGCGGATAGAGCGCTGGACGGCGACTTGGCGAGCGCGCGCATATAGTCGGGTCCTTCTTGCGGCGCAGTCGGCGCGATAGAATCGGGCCCTTCTGGTGCGAGGGGCAGCGAGATCCGCGGGTACGACGCAGACGCAACTGTATAGAAAGCAGTGGGGGGGCGGAAGAAGATAGCGGACGCATCATGTGAAGCGGGTCCCTCGACAAGTGCGCACGGTCGTATATATCGCTGGCACTGCTGCCCTGCGCCCGCAACGTGTCGTCTGATCCACGCGTGCGCGGCGTGTTCACTGTTTGACGGCTGATCATGACGCACTGCTTGGCTGACGTTCGCAACGCTGCGGCGGGTAGGACGGTATGACGCAGTGTGTTGTGCGAGGGCGTGTTGTGCGAGGCAAGTGCGTGGAGGTGCGTGGCGGGCTGTGGCCGAGCGGAGATGCGTCAGAGATCAAGGAGAGGTGATGATGCTCGAAAAGACCGGGAAGAGATCGTGGTTCGTTTTTGCTGAGACGGGCATGTCTGACCCTGCATCGCTTATCGCTCTGCTTCGGGGATTCAAGCGGGATGCAGCACAGTCGAGCGAGGCCGGGCTGAGGGCATCGGAGCTTGGGGTACCTCCACCGTAGACCGAGATTAGGAGAGGTGAAGGAGGCGTCCAGGGAAAGCCATGGCGTGCTTGTCAGCTTGAAGTCCCTGAGGATCGTGCCCGCAGCCATCGGAAAATGCATGTCGCGATTGTTGCCATCCTAAATAGCAGAATTGAACAGACATCGCCTAGCAAATCGAGTGCAATGCAAGCCCGTCAGACAGAGATGGAGTCGGGAGACACTTGGGGATGGAGCGATGTCAAGAGACAAAGAGTGTCCGCTGTCGCGTTGATGAAGGTTCTGCGCAGCCGGCTGCGTCCGCCGATGCAGAATCCAGGGCTATCAAAGAGCTGCAATCCTCCGAGGCTACGTAGCACGGAGACCCATCCAACAGCATCATCGTCCTAATCAGTCGAGCTCGCGTGCGCGTGACAGCCCATTCTGCGAGGCTATCAGGGATCGCCGCCAGGTCAAGTCAGTTCCAACATACGCATGTGACTCTGCCTCCATTCCCGCAGAATATATGCTGCCCCTTGGTGACGTGCCCATCGGATGTGCGCCGCTGCTCGGGCCTCCGGGGGTTCGGGAGTGCGGGCCTGACTCGCGTACAGCACCGGCAGCCAGACGCGATGGCTCGACGGAGGATCAGACGAGGGGAGAAAGCCTAGCAACGCGCAGCGGAGCTACGCAGATTATATATCTTTCCCTGTGCCCACCGTTTTCGGGGTTTGCGAAATACCTGGCTGCAGCTGGCCGCTCGGAGGCCGGATCGGAAGCAGACGGCTGCCTGCGCGATTTCCGCCTAGTTCTGCGTGAATGTTGCTAAAAGTTGTGGATGCAGCAGGCCAGGAACGAGTGACAGACGGAGACGTGGTATGGAGGGCGCTAGCGTTGGCTCGGTGTGGGCGTGCGGGCGTGCCATAATGAAAACCTCCCAAAACTGTATTTCCGGGGGCAAAGCGGGGGCAATGCATTTCCGCGGAAGCATCGTCAGCGTGGGAATGATCCAGCCGCTCGGCGCAGGCCATTTCAAGCATAAAGCCAATCCGACCGCTGTGTGTCCCCAGCAGCCCCTAGCACCCTCGTCCCTGCCCTCCCTGTTCTCGACGATGCCGGCTATCAGGACACACGATGTCGAGCCATTCGAGGACGACGATGGTGAGTGATCGACCCCGCCAGCCCCCCCAGATGCTCACCAAAAGGCTGCGCGTGTGGGCACGATCAGACGGCATGCCACCCCTCGTCGATAATCCGAACCCGTACCCCTACCCCATGGCATACACCTTCTGCAGCGAGTTCGAGATGGCCCCACCCGCCGCCATCCTCGCCCCGCCGCCGCCCGAGTACCCGCCCGGCCTCGGCCCCTGCGCCGGCGAGGATGATCCGGCAGAGCGGCCGTCGTCGCACGGGAAGAAGCGCGACGCCTCCTACATCCCGCGCCCGCCCAACGCGTTCATCCTCTTCCGCTCGTCGTTCATCAAGAGCCAGCAGGTCCCCGGCAAGGTCGAGGGCAACCACAGCACGCTCTCCAAGATCATAGGTGCGCGACACTAACTCCCCGCCGGCGGTGTCACTCGCTGACTCTAACTGCTAAACTCCCCAGGCATCTACTGGAAGGCGCTCCCCCTCACGGAGAAGGCTATCTGGGAGGACAAGGCCCAGGCCGCGCTCGCCGACCACCGCCGCCGCTACCCCGACTGGCGCTTCCGCCCCGGCGCCAACGCGCTCGCCAAGGCCAAGGTCAAGGACGGAGGCGGCGGCAAGGCGAAGAGCACGCGCGGCACCAAGAAGAAGCCGAAGCGCGAGCGCGACAAGGACAAGGAAAAAGACAAAGATCCCAGCGCGGGGGCGGACGTCAAGCCCAAGCCCGAGCCGGGGCACCGCGCGCCCGCCAAGTCCGACGCGCGGCGCTGCGCGAAGATCGCGGACTTCCTCGTTGCGGGGAAGAGCGGCGCGGACCTCGAGCGCGCGCTCCAGGCGTGGGAGGCCGGCCTCCCCGACGCGTGCGTCAGCGTGTCCCCCGCGCAGGCGGTCGCGGACGCGTACCAGGCGGAGAAGGCGCGCAGCATGAGCCCGGTGCCGCTCACAAGCATGTTCAAGCGCGTGCCCGCCGCGGCGGACGGCTGCATGTCGCCCGTCTTCGAGGAGGGCGTGCTGGCCCTCGGGCACTGGAGCGATGTACGTCCCCCCCTCCCCTCTCCCTCTTATGCACCCGCACTGACCTTCTTGCAGCCCTTCGACTTCCCGATGCCCTGCCTCTCGCCCACGTCCCCCACCGCGTCGGACTCGGACAGCGCGAGCGCGGGCGTGGCGACCCCGCGCCTCGACTGCGCGCCGTTCGACTACGACTGCGACCTCCCCGCGTTCGACTGCGGCTCGCCCGTGTTCGACTTCGCGTTCGTGCCGGGCGGGTACGACAAGCCCAGCGCGGCGGCGTACCCGCAGTGGACCGCGCAGCCGCGCGGCGCGGACGCGTACTCGAGCTACTCGAGCCTCACGGACTGGGCGGGCGCGGGGCTCGTCGGGATGGGGTACTAGTGTGATCAGCAGTCGGCGTCGCGCCAATCAAAACATATCGCTGGGCCCGTGTGGGTGCCGTTTCTTTCTCTTTCATATGCTTGCTTTCTATGATTTTGGTTCTTATTTATTTGACTGTATACGCTCCTAGATATGCTCCTGCTCCTACATACATATGCACTCCTCTGCTCTCCTTTCGATCTCGCCTGTTTCCTGTTCCACAGCTCGTACACGCGCTTCTGTTCATATGTATCATCCCCTTCTTGTACCACTATCCATACTACACTCTTCCGCCTCGCTTCGTTCTGCTTCGCGCATTTGTACTCGTGTATTTATTGCACATCGCATCTAGACGATGTGAATACACCTGTTGTATCTTTACCTTAGCCTCGTCCCCCCGTGAATGTCAGCAGCATCGGGGCTGAACCCGCTTTGAACTCGAACTGCGCCACAATCCCTATGGCGCCCCGTCATGGGGCACGGCCGGGTCTCGCGCCGCTACTACCAACTACGCACACTGGACTTCCAAAATGGCGTTGTTCTGGAACGTCTTTCTGGGGCTGCCAGCTGCAGCTTGCGCCTTGCCACCGTTCCCAGCATTCGAAGCGCTTCTGTACGCGTGGGGGACGGGGTTATGGCGCACGCTATTCAATAGCCCATCTTTCAGTATGACCATCTTTCCGTATGTATATGTGCTATCTCCTGATTGAATTTCTAGTTGAACATACGGCAGGGGCTGATGCAATATCGTCTCTTTGGAATCCTGGCCCCTCTCGCGTTCGAATCGAGGACGCCATTCAATCCCCGCATATATTATCTGCTATTTCCCGGGTTCTGGTGGAACATACGAAACTTGAGGACATACGGCAGACCTGATGCAAATATCCTGCTGGCTAGCACCTTCTGGCGTCCTCGATTTCATTTACCCTCGCAAGGCTGCCGATCCCGGGTGGGGATCAAAGCCTGCACTGATGCCTAACCTGAGGTGATTGGTGACAGATAGCGCGATGGTGGCGCGGCTGATCCAGGGCTGCAGCGGCAGAAGCCCTCCATTTCGTAGCACGTGTATCCCGGGAAATTAAAGTGTTCCATGGAAGGAGTGCCAGTTCGATGGTGATGCATGATGCGTCGAGGCCTGGGGGGATGGACAGGGGGGTATGGCGTAGAGGGTGCGTTTTGAGAAGTGGACTGTCCGCTTTGGCGCGCTCGAGGAGATGCAGCAAGGACGTCAGCAGGCCATGACGACATCCCACTAGACTCGGGCAACACCGTCGGGCCTGGACCCGGCCCGCTTTGTGGGGCGCACGGAGAAGAGCGAGGCAAGCTCCGAGCTCAGCCACTCCGTTCCGACTTTAGCAGTTACAGTAGCCTCAGTAACGGAGGCGTCGCACCACATCATTCAGCTAGCTCGAGGCACACAAGCTCTTGACAGCAGCTGTCCGCACGCCTCCTCGAGCGATCATCATTTCATGTCCCGAAGGTACCTCCCCGTCGGGCTGGGCATTCCAGATGGAAAATCAGATCGTGGAGGTGTCGACCTCTCGGCGGTATGGTCGTCTAAATGCTAAGATGCGGCCACTGATGCTCAATAATGCTAGTGCATCTTCGCCATTTGGAAAACATCTAGGGAACTTCTGACATGAATAAAATGTTCTCGGAGGGTTCGGTCAGAAATTAGGGATTCGGGGCCTCAGCGGCTGGGTCACGCTCAAAGCTCGATGGTGAGGCACCATATGCTCGGGAGGTGACTACCCAATATCCACTGCAATGACCTATTATCTGATCCTTCTGACCGTAAAAAAATTCTAATTCAGGCCTCTACACAATATTCAATGTAGATAAATCACTCACATGGTTTCACCAACTGGGCAAGACTCGTTGGCGCGACAATGCGCCAGGCCGTCCCCGGCGGATGATACGCCATAGCCGCTTTCGCGAGGGATGGGGGCTCCGAGATCTGGCGAGGCTCGCATATTTTTGCCGCTGATTCAGATGGTAGATTGCCATCCGCCCTCCCCTCCTCGAATCGAGTGATACCACAACGCGAGCCACGTCCATTGGACGAGGTGCCGAAAACTCGCCCGCCTCATCTCCCAAGCTAGTCGGACGGCAGAAATCCAGTGAAGATCAGGCGACTCGCAGGACTCGGACTGGATCGCCTCATAATTGAAGAGGAGACCGCTGAGAATTCGCGCGAACACCGATAGGCGTCCTCGTCGCAGACTCCACCCGCTCGGCCGTGCTCAGCGCCACTAAATGCAGAACAATCTGAGTTCGGGCAGTGAGCTACATCCCTAGGGAGCTCAACTGCCACCTACCTTGCACCGAGTTGAGAGCCCATGACGGAGGACGAGTGGAATCTGCATGCCAGGTTCCCTGCGCCCAATTTTCCAGGAGTATCCTGTGACTCTAATGACAGGAACGGAGTTGGTGCATACGGTAATGCCAGGTGCGGTGATTGGAAGTGCGACAGTGGCAGGGCCAACGGGGACAGATTCCGCTCGACCTGAAGATTACGAAGAGCTGTCCGCGTGTCTCTGATACTAGGAACTGTTGGCTGTGATATATGGTGGAAGGCGGAAAGCCATCTGCTGGCCATCGCAGGCACGTACTTGTGATGGCCCGAATGGACTCGAATAATGTGCGGCTTGAGACTGGGCTCGCATGTCCGATCCTTTGCTGGGCTGCTGACAAGTCATCTGAGATGATTTTTATTTTGCATAGGCGTGATGCATTGACACGGAGAACTGTATGAGATGTGGATAAGCAACCACAGGATAGAAAATCGCAACACTCCTGGCACCCAATCAGCTTCGAATCGCCCTGTTCACCATCGCCGCCACGGCCTCGTACATCTTCTCCGCCTTCGCCCACGACGCCGTTCCCGGCCTTCCCTTGTCAAACGCATGCCCCTCGCGCCCGATGCTCTCAAACGTCGCATCCCCATGCCCCGCATCCTGCAGCTTCCGCACAAACGCCTCCATATTCCCGTGTATCCAGTCCGCGTCCCCGCACGCGAGGTACACGTGCGCCGGGAACCGCTCCGCGGGCGCGTGCTGCGCGGAGACGCGCGCGTCCGCGCGGTCGACGCCGGGGAGGAAGTAGCACTCGCGCGCGAACGCGCTCAGCCACGGCGTGCGCGGCACGCCCTCCCCCATCTGCGCCTGCGGGCGCGGGTAGTCGCGCACGCCGTCCGCGCGCGCGTAGATCGCCACGATGCCCTTGATGCGCACGGGCCCGAGCGCGGCGGAGGCGGGGAGCACCGCGGTGCCGCCGGAGGAGAAGCCGCTGAGGAAGATGTTCGCCGCGTCGTAGAGGCGCGGGTGCGCGAGGAGGTGCGCGACGACGTCTTCGAGGTCCTGCGGCGCGGCGGGGTACGGGTGTTCGGGGGCTTTGCGGTAGTCCATGTCGAAGACGAGGGAGTGGGTCCGCGCGGCGATGGTCGAGCAGTAGCGGCGGTCTGTGCCCAGCATAGGGAACAGAAACCCGGAGCTGAATTATAGCCCTAGGTAAGAAGCCGACAACCCGAAATGTTAGACACGAACTCACCCATGCATATTGACCATCACTGGCATAGGCTTTGTGCTGTCATAGTGGTCTGGACTGTAAACGTCGACTACGATAGATCTACCTGCATCACGCGAGGGAACGGTGATGCGCTTGCAGGTAACGCCCTCCACCATGGTCTGTCTGCGGATTTTGGCCCGCGTACCGGGATACACGAGCGCGCGAAGGAGGAACGCAAGGAAGCGCAGGCGCAGATAGTTGAAGCCCCAGGGGTGTCGTTGAAGAGGCGCCATAGTGATCCTATGTTGGAGTCCGGCTGGTCAACTTAGCTATAGCTGTAGTGGAGTATAAAAGTCGCATGCTTCATGTTGAAAGTAGCTATAGACACAGGAGTCATATCGAGTCATCATTGAAAGCCAGTGTGACAGGGCGAGGGCAGGGCTCGTGTCGGAGCTTGGGCGGAGCTTGAAATACATACGATCCAACTTTCTTCTTCCGCTCATCCCTTTGTCTTCAACGCCATTCGAATTCACACTAGACACAATAAAACAGCAAGCGGCAATCGTATCTATCTCAATTCCCTCCACAGCGTACCACCATACCCCTCAACATGCAATATCCGAGCAAGCTCTGGTCTCTTCACTGAAATGAACTTCGTGGTGATTCTGTCTGCATTTCCACCAATCTGCAAAGGCGCTGCACCCTAGTCGCGACTCGCAAACATCATTTCTAGGATGTCGCTTTCCCTGTGACTCGGACTTAACAAAAGTTTCATCACTTTTCGGACCTCCGCTATCGACATCTCCCGCCACGTCGTCAAACTGGAGTCGATTAAAGGCACTTGGATTATGTATATCTCGCCGCTTTAGCTCGCGCACAGCGGTAAATCCGCTAAGCTCATCAATGTGGATTTGATGCATCTGTTGGCGGGAATATGGAGGGCTTATGCCTCAGATGCTATCCAAAGACCTTTTGAGGAACCTAACTCGCCTCGACAACTTCATTGCACTTCTGCGAATTCTACAGGTCTCCATAAGTCTATGCCTATCATCTGCCAATCACGCTTATCCTCTAATACTATGGCGGCGTGGAGCCCAAAGGCGCTAAATCGCTCGGTGTCGATGCTTTACCTTCACCCTTCTACCCTCGAGGCGCTGAAGCTATGCAAAATCACACATCTCACAGAGACCATCGACTGGTTCTCAAGTCGAAAGCTCGTTGGAGGGGATTTGGAAGTCAGGAACGCAATTCAGCATCTTGTTCAGACGTTTCGCCGCTTCTGAAATATGCTAGATGCCCTCTCGAAACTGCGCTGATAGGCTATTCTATAATGGCCCAGAAAAACGCGTGGGTACTGTGTAGTCCGTTTATGATGTATCTTTATATATGACTTATATTGCGTCGCCAGCAGCTTTCAATTCCTCCGACAACCAGAACCAAGAATCATTACACATCGTCCTGCGCATAATCGGCTAGTTTGGGGTATTCATATTTTGGCAGACCGCCGATGATGTTTGAAAAGGCCGAGCCTGAGTATGAAGGTTATGAGTTCGAGATGCATCATGAGCGCATATAGATGATAGGACATATCTATCTCGTGCCGCAAATCAAACGTATCATGCGAGGTAATCACCAGGAACGCTGCGCATATGGTAGAAAAGATAGTATTCTGCTGACATAGCATATAAGTACAGTTTGCGGCATAGTATTAGCATCCATCAGCGAGATGGGGAGGTAGGATTATAGGGGTATCATCATCAAACAGACTGGTCGAATTTTGAATCTGGATGCCGACAAAACAATGAATCGAGGATGAAGCGACGACGTACAGTCCTCAGGGTGTCCTCTCGCCCCTGCCTCCTTGCGCAGGAGAGCATCTCACGATCGATCTGTTCTTTGAGTTCCCTTGCCCGCGTGTTGTGTTTCTCCAGTTGGCGAGTGCTGATCTCCTTGTTCATGAAGAAAGGAGCATCGGATATAAGAGCTGCCTCGTAGTGCGCTGCATAGTTGAGTTGAGTGACGAAACGAGTCTTAGTTGCGGCGAGGACCTCGGCGGGGTCCAAGTTGGGAGCTGATCTATGATCAGCTGTAGTGTTCATGTGAATGCAATGCATTAAGGTTGATTTGATTTGAGGGAGAGGCGAGTGTAGGTGCGATCACTTCAGATAAGTGTGGATGATGGGGGTGCGAAGGAGAGAGTAATTGAGTTAGGGGGTGTGCGTGGCTGAGGGGGTAAGTGAGATCGGGTATCTCGGTCAGCGATACTGTCGCCGAGTGTCTGCGCCGCCACCATCCGACTTGTGCTTGTTCGCAGCAGTAAGTTCAGCGTATGTGAGCCGGCAGTTGTATGCATTCAAGCTGGAGATCACATTGATAATTCTGCTCCGAAGATGGTTAGAAGTTGGATTGAATTTTGAGGATGATGCGGAGCCATACTTGCGAATGTGCTCGCAGCCTCAAGTGATATCTACGAAAATGGGCGCGACGAAAGCAGCAAGTTGATAGTATGCAGAACAACACTTCAGATACAATGCAATCAAAGCACATCGCGTCGAGCCTGGATCTAAGCTATATTAGATTCCTTCGCCCAAATCCTGTTTGCGAACCTAACGACAGCAAACAGCATTCCACAATTGCAAATCCTCTTGGAAGAGCGATTAAATTAAGCCAGCTGGCAAGCAAGTTCGGCAATCTTGACATTGTCCGCACTGATACAAAAGAGGAGAGAAGTCCAATGGTGTTTTACGCTGCATACTTATTGGGCGACGGTTCCTGTTGGGAGTAATCGGACACATACCATCATCCGCCTACAGCACATGCTTAAGAAACCCTGGTAACCTCTTCAGTGTGCGCCCACACCTTCTCCTTCGCCTCCTGAGTGGACCAGTATCCAGCGAACCACCCATCGTTCTTCAGCAAATTGCCCTTGGGCCCGCGTCTAAAGGCACCGTTCTCGCCCGAGAACAGCGCGTTCAGCATATACTCTGCACTCTCCTCCATAGAAATGGTAAAGAGGTAGGCGAGCGGGTACAAGGGCTTGAGCCATATCGAAGGCGGCAGCGCCATGGGCGTGCGCACGGCGCCTGGCCAGAGGTGCGTGAACGCCATGTCGGGGTTCCGATCTGAGAGGGTCTGCACGCAGGCGCGTCAGCCTGGAAGGTGGGTCTGGTACGGAGCCCTTACCTCCATCATAAGGTCTGTGTACGTCACAGCAGCAATGCCGGCGGTGCGCAGCGAGTACCCCTTCTTCAGCCCCAGGTCGTCCAAGTCGATGCGCCCACCAAATCCTGCGGACAAAACACTCATGAATTTCGCATCCTCCCCCTCGTCCTTCGCCTTCCTCATGAGAGGCATGAGGTCGTTCGCGAACTTCCAACGCGCGTAGTAGTTCAGTGCCAACTTCCGGTCGAGCCCCTCCGGGGTCTCGTCGCGGCCCTTCAGCGTTAGGTAGCCCGCGGTCGCGAAGAGGTAGTTGACTTTCGGCAGGGTCCTAAGCAGCTCTGTGGTGGTGTTTTGCACGTTCTTCATCAGCGTGCCGTCGCATTCCACGAACTCGTAGATGGATTTCGGCGACTTGGGGAATTGGGCGATGATGGACTCTGCGGCCACTCGATTGCGCCCAATGATGACGATATGCGCATCGCCTTTCGTGTATCGTGCCAAGGCAGTTGCAGTCGCCTGGCCTATGCCGGAGGTGCCGCCAAAGAAGACGGCGACAGGGCGCGAGATGGGTGCGTATTTCGCGTTTGCGGCGCGAGCGGATTGGAGGGTGATGGACATCGAGGGGAGGGATCGTTGAGGGGTATGGGAAGATGCGCTAGGCTTTAAAGTAGGATAAGAATGACGAGCACGGTAATGGTCAGATTTCAACGCACACGCAGGTTGTGCCGGGGTCGGCTGTAAGCTTGCGCGTCGACCTCAGGGGCCTGATAGAATTACGAGACCAACCGAAGACATTCGTGTACTGGCAAGGCCACGGAATAGGAGAGATCCCGTGAATTTGACGAGTTGGGCGAGCTGTTTAGGTCATTGAACCATGGTGGTTGGGAGACAGTGTGCAGGTCTGTTGGCGAGCGAAAAAAGTGTGTATCATTGCGCCCGTCAGCAGCGCTGAGTACTACTTCTACGCTGACCACGACCTTCAAGTTCGTCGGCGCCGTCTGACAACCGAGTCATGCTGGTAAGCTACACATAGCATCAATTGGGCCTCCCAACTGAGCAGTCTTTCTTTTCAGTGATATCCATGGCCCCGTCTTCGTGCGCCCATGTCACCCTCTTAACAACATCCTCTTCGCATGCAGTTCATGCAGGCTACACACAACTCACTGCTCAAAAGCGTCTGGCGGCGACCACGACCTCTGGACGCGCTCCCAAGAATACTCAGCTAGTTCCGTCGCCATGGACGTTCCCCGCGCCGCTCGCACTGCCCGGCGACGAACTTGCATACGATCCGTCTTACCCCCCTCAGAGCCTTCGTTCCTGGAAGCAGGAGAAAGACAGGAATCAGGTTACTGCGAATAGGCGCACCATCTATGTGGCCGCTCCTCCAACGATCAAAGATGCAGACGCAGTTATTCGCGATTGGACGCGCTCCCCCTTGCTGGATGCGGGCGCAGAGGGCAAACTGGCGCAGCCAAAAACAGAGGACGTTATAGAATATCTCTCAGCATTCTACCACCCAATTCCGGTGCGCCCGCTCCCCACCCCATTTCGCCTCACTACCTGGGACGAGGCCCCTCCCAAGAAATCTCGGTCCGCACCATCCTCGGTAAAGCATGTTGCTTTAGCACACGGCACATCCGCCACACGCATCCTTGTGCGAACTCGGCCGGTGAAAGAGATCTACACGCAGCAACTGGGCCTCGACGTCGTGCTCGATTGCGCCATTGCCGCCCTTCCTGACGACGCGTATGCGCTCCTGCTGCTGGTGCATCATGATCTTTATGAAGGAGGCGATGACGCTTTCTGCTGTGGGCGCGCGTATGGTGGGAGCAGAGAGGTAGAGCTCAGGCGTTACCAGCAGCTCCGTGCTATCTGTGAACGATGGGTGGCAGGGGATATGTTTCGCGCACTTGGGGGCTCGGTGGGCTTATTGTGGAGCTTGAAGGAAGGAAACCAAGTGTGGACTGGGATTAGTTTTGAGGGGATTGTGTTCGATTCACTTCGCCGCAGGCATTACCCTTCCGTTGCTAAAAATAAGGGTCATAAGAAAGCGTAAAAGAATCGATTGTGTATCAAGCAGAAATAGTACAACCCAGTAACAAAACAGATGGGATATGTCGAGAAACACATAGGCTGGTCGAAGCAGGTTAAATAAAGTGTATCGAAATGCTAAGTGTCGTTGGAAACAGCTGATCTACATAAGGAAAGGCATGCTCATATCCTGAAAGAAGCAGCGTCAGTACATGAAAGAATAAATAGTGAGATTTACATCTTACCAGCTTCCAGTGACTGGCTAGCTGCGGGAATATAATGTGTCAGCGAATGGCCTCGACCCAACAAGCTGGGCATCATCGCACCTGTACATCCTGCGATTCCTGTGAGAAATCCTGCTCCACCGCCTGCGCAGCAGCATCGGTGGGCGAGCGCTTCTTGAGCTCTTCCCAGTCCTGATGCATCTTCATATTCTTGTGAGTTTCGTCGCTATGACACATATTAGAGTGCATTCTGAGTAAGGCCCGAGGATAACGAGGAAAGCAATTACCTGACTATGCGCACGAGCTCTTCCAGCGGCATTAAGGGATTGTTGGCTACAAAAAATCTGTTGAATTAACGCTTTGGCAGGGATAGAACTTGCTTACCCAGAGTCTCCACCAAAACCTCAGAGGTACCATCGGGGTAAATACAATGCATCGAGACATCGAAAGTTCACGTACGGCAGTCATCGTCCTCCCGACTCCCTGATCTTCCCATGCAGCCTACGAGCAGTTCCATCATCAGCCCACAACATACTACCACGCACATAGGAATATGAACATACCTCCGCTGCGGCGCGCGCCGCCTCGCATAGCTTCCCCCCCTCGCACACGGGTGGGGGCTCAGCTCGCTCTGGCGAAATAGATTGCATCCGCTCACGCTCCTCATCCCTCAGCCAGCGTGTATCTCTCTCTTCCCCCTCCACCGACGCTGCCTTTAGGATGAAGGACAACCTGCCGCCCCGGGTCTTCTGAGTCGGGAACTCAAAATCCCTACATCGTTCCATCTGCGCTGACGTATCAGGAGACGAAGAGCCTATCCTCATAATCATACGAGCAGGGTCTGTCATCGTCGGAGCTAGAATCTCCAGAGTCGTCTCGCGCGAGATAGTTCTCTTGTGGACCGGCGGTTTGGGGACAGAGCCGCTCGAACCAGGAAGAGTCGATCTCCTGACAGGCATAGGGGACACTGGGGACGAGGGCGTATTAGATACGTGGTGTTGGTAGATGCTTAACCTGGCTTGCGCTGAGATGGGAGCATACCCCTGTCAGCAGAGCAGCTGGAAACCGAAAGATTACACTCACACGGGGCCCACAGAACCTGCTTTTTGGGTCCTCCATTATTGCAGCGATGGTGGGTCAAGTCTACAGCTATGGATGATGTCAGCGTTTTCCACTGATATGCTAAATGGTGCGTACCCAATAAGGAGCTAGAGTAGACAGTATCGAAGATGGCCTATTAGAGCTGCGTCTTTAGGGCCGCACCGAACAGTGAAGAGAGGGCGGAAAGGAGGGTACGGTAGTACTTACCACGAGGTGAATACCAGCGGGTAACGTGTCGACCAAATACTTTCGTAGATCCTTCAGACCAGTCAGCTCGGCTTGCTCGAGTTTGTGGATGTGCATACTTTATCGACAATCTCTATGCCATCGACAGATATGACCGCTGAGAAGCGCGGTTCGTATGAGATACACCGCCGGTATCATCAAGTAGGATGCCAACCTTCGTTCATGTCGTCATCTTCCAGGTTAGGAACTTGTCTTGAATGACCAGAAACTAAACAGAGAGTTGAGATCGTAACATATACTTCAATGCATAATCAGATAGAATACCGGTATACTTACAATGGAAAACAAATCGGTCTCCAGCCCGAGCGTTGTCCACTAGGACGCCGATCTGATAAAGCTGCAACACATGACCTTTTGTTGACTAAGATCATATGCTAGCAGCACTCACAATGTTTTGGCGAGTAGGGATCATATGTGGATCTGCCAGAGCATTGTCATCCAGCATAATTGTGATGTCTTCTTGCTTGTATCCATAGATATCTGCAATCGATATGAGCTAGACTGAAGCATACTATAAGCGACACTGACTCATCAAGAGGTCGCGCATGGAAAGTACATCCTTATGAGGGCTGCTGAGCCCCACTTCGCCGATGGATTGCTTGATGCCAATAAGCAAAGCCTTGTGTTTGCGTCTGGGGTGTATCCAGAGTTCAAAACGTCGCATGAAGGGTAAGCTGTGTTTTTCTGCGTCGACGTCAGGATAGTGTTCTACATTCACACTGGGGAGCTCACGAAAGTAGTGAAAAACCTTGCCAAATTTATCAACGAAATGCAGAGGCCGTTTCTATCCAAACATTAAACTTGGTAATTTGATCAAGAGAACATAGGTTATACCTGCATAACTGCGAGCAGTAATATTGACAAAACAGAAAGTGGCGCATTGGCAACACATTTTCCGCGCTTCCGCTTAACAGAGAAGATGACCTGTTACCGTCGTGCTTCAAATTACACGCACTAGTCAACATACCCACTGAGGGTTATGATGATAGCATAACCGATAAGTCTCCGCCGTGTGTTCATAACAGCGTTTAATACGAACCTCCTATAGTGCATCCATCTTGATTTCAAATATGACTTCATCGATGAGATATGCATGTGCTTACGATCTAGACAACAGGCCAGGCCTGCGGCTGGTAAAAAAAGGGGGCTAAAAATACGAAGTCACGCACAATCTAAGCACCGTGATGCATTGGCTTTCATTGATTACTGTCAACATATCCGCAACGCGAAAATGACTTACTGTCTGGTTATATGACAAATAACCAAGAATCGTGAGCACAGCACGGTGCTTAGCCATGCGGACTACTCACGTCCTGATATAGAAATGGGACGACCTCACGCTATAAGCAACATATATAAGCAGCAGCTCCTCGGGAGAACTCACCGGCTGCAAAAATAAAAATAAAAGCTCAATGTGTGAGTTACGATATGGACCAAGTGGGGTAACTCACGTTCTATTACCCATCCGACATCTATAGCATCAGAACGCAGACTTGTTCCAAGAGGAATGAGGATATCACGCACAGATTTTGATACACTCTAATAAGCCGAATATCAAGCTAATATCCCTAAGTAGAGTGTCCTCAATTTCACTCACAATCGGGTATTTGTTCTATGTAGTAGGGCAAGGGGAAATCAACCAACCGTTGTGAAGAGGTCCGACTGGTCATTCAATGCGACACATCCACTCACCCGCTAGAAGATTGAAAAAAAATTGAGGTCAAGATTTTCGCAGCGTGAGTGATACGTCCAACACTTACAATCTATGCGATGACGCAGTGAATACATTAGACGTGATCCACAAAAAGAAGCACTCACTAGCTGCAAATAAATAACATATCAAGAAGGCTACTATAGGTTCGAAAGTACAAAGTCTTACAATCTGAAACGGAAAACCATATGGAAATATCAATGCACGACTCTGTATTAGCACAATACAGCAACTCACAAACTAGTAGTTACAGATGTCAGCGTGATTATCAGTTTGATGTACGCAAAGGTCATAATCACGCACGTTCTGTTGCAAAACAGTCCCATCAATAATTCAAATAGCAGGATAAAGCCATTTTGAGTTCGCACCTTCTGTATAGGAATGATCATGCACTCGCAGTTAGCGCAAAATTCGATTATGGTAAAAAGACAACTAACCTTCTGCGTGCACGATTAATCAAATTTTGAGCCTTTAGTAACAATTTTTGAATATCGAAATATGCTGCCTACGTCCTGTTGATCATTAGAAAATTCAACCTTTTGCGCAGCGTTGCAACCAATACCTACTTCCTGACAGTATGGGGATCCGGTATCTGAGTCTGAGCTTTTCTCTCGGAAATCAAAACCGTACATACCTGATATTTCTCTGAGATTCGACGCAGTCTCTCCATGAGGACATCCTGAGGCGATCGACGTTTCTACAAGTCAATTGAGCTATCAAGTCAATCGGTGCCTTGAAAAAAAGACTTGCCAAAAGGCTTGTGAGAAAACTGAACATGGAGGCCCGGGCGATGTTATCGCGCATCAAATTGTTCACCATTGTGGAGATGATAAGATCTCCAGAAGTCTTGCCATCCATATCGTCAAGAATGACATGGTTAATCCATACCTCAAGTGCATGAGACGTGAAAAAGCTGTCCAAAATGTCGATGATACGAGCATCGATGGCATCTGCGTCGACGATGCATGCCTCAGTGACCTCCGCTGGACGTCGGTTGCCAGTGATTGCAGAATTCAGATGATGTGCCCAATTGCTACAGGCGTATAATTGCGCCGGTGTATTTGTCAAGTCGGCACTATCCAGGGCTCTGATCATGAACTGCAGGCAACTGAAAGCGATGTCCATATGCTTGGATCGCGGGTCGACGTAGAAAGCGCCAGACCGATCGATGTCTGTAAGAAAATCGCTCAAGGAGGCATGATTGGGCCGCACCGCGGTGGCATTATCGGAAGGGACCTTGATAAGCGATCGAATTTGCATTAAAGCGTGCACGACGGCAAGGGCGTCCAGTTCAAGTAGATCGGCCAGGATGTCGATAGAGGGTTGCACGCGCGCAAGTATGATAGTAGGGAGAATCTGTTCGAGGTGGTCTATGCTCGGGGCGGATCGTAGGATCTGGATGTATAATGGATCAAGGCCAACGTGAAACGTTGAGAGAATATAAGCAAGCCTATGCTGCGGAGCGCCCTTGCTGTCGGTAACAAATTCTACTAGCGTAGATGCATAAAGGAAGTTCCCTTCTGACTTGGTGACTATCTCCGACAATTGATCGTCGGAGGGCCATTTGTGTAGAGTATCCCTCATAAGGTGGGGATGTTGATTGCAAACTTCCAGGAAGCGAGAACTGAGGAATGCGTGGATATCACTCTGCGCATTATATTCCGCTAGATCCATTTCATAAACCACCCGACGGACCTGCGGTTCAGAAAATCGCTGTTGAATGCCTGTTTCGGCACGGCTGGTCACTAAGAACTGAAGTGGAAGTTGATGTGCGATGAACGTGTGTGCTAGGATGGTTATGAAGTTTTGCACGTAATTTAGGCCCTTGCACTCGTCAAGCGCATCGATGACTATGACCATAGGACCATGGATGTCTTCAGATACTGCGAGAATAGGTTTGACAATCAGCTTTTCAAACTGGTCTCTCGGCCTTTGAAACAGGACAGTAGGATCGGCTTGAAGCAATTTCGAGATAGCAGGTTTAAGTGCCGGAATGGATAGTGTGAGTTGGAAGGCGATAGTAGTTATGAAGTGACGAAACTCGTTCCGGCTACTGCGCCTGAAAAAGAAACTAGCTGCCAGCGTATTGTCCTGCGCGCATAATTCAGCTATGGTTTGGGCAACCGCCGACTTTCCGAGTCCTGGAGGTCCTTGAACCCAGCAGATGGGCCGATCTCGACGGTGACATTTCCAATACATGATCTTCGCGATGACTCGCTCCCGAGTTCCGTCAAGGCATTTGGATCTGAGATCAGCGCCATTGTACGCGGCATCCGCCACGACAAACAGAGGATATAGTTGCATCTGTGCAGGTTCTTGAGATCGATGGTTAGTTGGTCTTAGGCCCGTAATACAGTGCCTCACGCACCATTCCCGCCCACGTTTTCAATATTGATATGATCGGCTGTGATACAGTCTCCATTCACATTGTATACACTCGCCCCTCCCGTAGTGTTGAAAAGAGCCTGTTATTTTAATATCAGGATAAGTGCTTCGTTGGGTACAGGACGTCGCGTACCCCTGGCGGGCAGTTGGAAGCCATCGTCGCAAAGTCGCAGGGGTTTGGGAAAATAATATAGATCGTGCGATTTAAAAAAAAATTTGACCGCCCGAAAAAGCAAGTATTCGGAGAAGAACTTTCGAATGAGATGGGTCGAAGGCAGTTTGCGATGCACCGTGAGCTTTGTCTGTTACCAGTATTTGCGGGGAACAAGGCTCAAGGGTGAGATTTAGGCAGAGGGGTTTGGATGACTGTTTGGTGTTCCGTAGATGGTGGTCGATAGCAGACTGTGATATGCAGTAGACTCCATTGCCTGCCGCAAGTTTACCTTGAGGCCAACGGGGTTTGGGGTAGCTAAAATCCGCATGCGCTACCAACGTTGTGTTCAATTTGAAGGGCCATATTGCATGTTATGCACAAACAAAGAAGCCAATTCCACCCTACACGGCGACTCGGCCTTCGTTCGCTGAGTATTAAGTAGTGTCAAATCTTGAGACCAGAAACACAGCGAGCGGGCGAAAGGAGAGACGACCACGTCCCGTGACAACCGTATGCATGCGGCGGCCCGTCGTCAACGCTTCCGTACTGAAAGACATCCTTGGACTCATCACTCGAATATCCACCACCAACAACAGCCAACGACCACCTCGATGCTCGAATTTCAAACACAACCTTCATCGGCACCGTCTTGTCGCCGAGTCATGCGGGTGATTGAAAGTTCTATATGACATAAATTGAAATCTGATTCATTCATTTTCTTGCCAGCGACGCCCATGACCCCTTCTCCGTGCTCCCATGACACTCTTCTAATAACACCATCCTCACACGCTGTCCACGCAGGCTACACCCAACCCACTCCCTCAAAGTGCCTAGCGGCGACCACAGCCTCTGGTCGCGCTCCTTCGGACAGTCAGAAAGCACAATCATCATGGTCGTTTCCCGCGCCGCTCGCACTCCCCGGCGACGAACTTGCATACGATCCGTCTTACCCACCTCAGAGCTTTCGTTCCTGGAAGCAGGAGAAAGACAGGAATCAGATTACCGCGAATAGGCGCACCATCTATGTGGCCGCTCCCCCGACGATCAAAGATGCAGACGCAGTTATTCGCGATTGGGCCCACTCCCCCTTGCTGGATGCGGGCGTAGAGGGTAAGCTGGCGCAGCCGAAGACAGAGGACGTCATGGAATACATCTCAGCATTCTACCACCCAATACCTGTGTGCCCACTCCCCACCCCATTTCGCCTCACTACCTGGGACGAGGCCCCTCCCAAGAAATCTCGGTCTGCACCCTCCTCGATGAAACACGTCGCCCTAGCGCACGGCGCATCTGCCACACGCATCCGTGTGCGAAGTCGGTCGGCGAAAGAGATCTACACGCAGCAACTGAACCTCGACGATGTGCTCGACAGCGCCATCGCTGCCCTTCCCGACGACGCGTATGCGCTCCTGCTGCTGGTGCATCACGATCTTTATGAAGGGGACGACGATGATTTCTGCTGTGGGCGCGCGTATGGTGGGAGCAGAGTCGCTGTCGTTACTAGCGCGAGATACCACCCTGGGTTAGATGTCGCCCAGGAGCTGCGGGAGGCGAGGGGGCACGCGTGGCCGGCGAGCCGATGTGCAGATTACGTGAAACGACTGTGCGAAGAGGGTGGAGAAGGGGAGAGCACGAAGCACAAAAGGGGGAAGTCAAAGGCCCCGCCTCCTAACGAAGACGGCGCCGAACCCGAACCTAAGAACTCTCCAATCCGCCTGGCAGTATCTGCCTTATTAACCCCCCCTTCCCCCGCACCCACCCTTACTCGCAACCTGGAACTTCTCTACCTCTCACGCTTTGCCCTGACAGCGTCCCACGAGCTCGGGCATACATTTGGCCTCGACCACTGCGTTTACTACTCATGCATCATGAATGGCATCGCCTCGCTCGCCGAGGATGCACGCGCGGCGCCATATTTGTGTGCGGTGTGTTCCGTCAAAGTGGGCACAGTCGGATTGGAATCGGAAGGACGAGAGTCAGGAGCGAAGGGGAAGGGAGTCGCAAAAACGGACCTGGGGAAGGAGATAGCAGAGGCGGAGCTCGAGCGTTGCCGGCGGCTCCATGCTGTCTGTGAGCGATGGGGGGCAGGGGATATGTTTCGCGCGTTTGGGGGGTGGCTCAGTGGGCGTATTGTGGAGCTCGAGGGAAGAAAAAAGAGTGCGAACGGACATTAGTTTAAGGGGGATTGTGTTCGATTCACTTGGGCGCGGGCATTATCCTGCTGTTCACAATGTTAAGTACTATTGAGAATATTTATCTCAAGCTATTTCCCTGTTATATCCCCCAAGCAATATGCACCTGCCAGCAATTCGATGTATTCTATTTACACCCAACCAATCTGGGTGCGCGACACTTTCATGCATGATCCATCGCTGCTTTCCTTCAAGTTCTATTGAACCATAAGCCTTGGTGAAACTAATCAGGCGACGAAAGGGTTTCTAACTATAATGATGATGATAATTTATAAGCGCGAAGGGTGGAATAGAAAGGAAGGCGACCCACAGTGCGGTGGTTGGTTCCGATATCTCTCTTCGTGCATATTCGTGGGCTTGATGATGCCTCTGGCATACGACGCGGGGAGGTTGGCTTCGAGCCATCCTCGCGACCGCTTAGAGTGAGGATACTTGGAGAGACTGATGCGTTCGAGGCCAGCATAGCCCGGTTGCTGCAAGTGTTTGTCGATCTCTAGCCAAGCCTCTCGGGCTTCTTGCGAGGATAGTGCCAAGCCGGTGTCGCCATTGGAGTCGGACTCCTCTGCCCCACTCCCATCTTCTAAACTAGACTCTACTACCTCCTCTGCTATAGATAAATCGTCGCTATCGGAAACGTCATCGTCCTCGGAAATAGGGTCAGAGTAAGAATCATCAACAAATTGTTCGTGGCTCGCAGCGCCCGCCAGTGGACTCATAGAATTTCCGCTAACGACATCTATACCGGGGTAGAATGTGATCTGTCTAAGCGATGGCAGAGGCTGTTTAGACAAGAGCCTGAGTAGACCATTCGGTATCTTGCTCATCAACGGAAACCTGAGGTGAAGCGATCGAAGGTTCGGATTGTTGGTGATATTAAATGTGGGATTGAATTCTATATAGATTGTTGTATGAGTTTAATGATATCTTGAGCAAATTTATGTCGCACTAACCTTCTGAGCTTTCATTGTGATAAAGTGATAGAACCTCGAGTGATGACCCAGCGGCTTTGAGAAGCTTGGGGGCAGTTTTCGACTGCACTGTCGGAAGACCCAACAAGTGGATTTTTGTCAGCGACATAGAAGCATCGGCCATCAACCATTCGACTGCGACTGAGTCGTCATAATCTTCGTCCACTTCACGTCCCTTTGGCTCACTAAAATCCTGTAAAGACAGTATCTGTAGGGAGGGTGGTGGTTTATAAGCAGTTTCAAGCGCCGTAGATAAGTCGATTTCTTGAGTTCCGCCGCACAGAATGCTGAGGGCAGTCAGCTGAGGGCACGCGGATACAACGGCGAAGAAATCTTCCATGGAGCCAAATGTGACAAAATTCAGCTCCAAGAGCGTTATGCAGGTCATGCCTCTCAACAGTGCAGCCAGATTGGCTGCTGGCGCATAGTGTGTGTCGATGATTTTAACAGACTCGACCGAGAGCAACACAGAAAGAGCCGCGAGTTGAGACTCGTGAGACTCATAAAATTCCAGGAGCTCGAGCTCAATGACATGGGGAGGGATGGTTGATATCGGAGAGGCGATGATAGACAGGAATCTCTCCGTGCGTTTGGTTTCAGACATAAGGCCGATAGTCCGAAAGTGACGCTTGCGACTTCGCCACAGCCAGGCTTTACAAACCAAAGCGCATGTCGAAATTGTTCTTCATGGAAGCATTAGCCTTATCGATGACATAACGATAATCAGATCACTGACTTGTCCAAGGCAACTTTGCGGCCGCCCTCGGGAGTAGGGCTTCTGCTGCGTACAGGCCAGCCCGTGACATGGGTCCAATAGCTACCACCCAAGGGATCACGATTATGACGTTCGAGTGCCAGCGGGGAATCCTTTACATCTACAATGCTAAAGTACGCCTGGTCGATGATGGAGTCGCAAATCTCTGGAGGAAATCTAGGCCATCGGCGAAGCATCGTGATGGCGCCGGCGAGAAGTAATCACAGAGAGATCTTTCTCTTGCTCGATTCTATGCTTTTATACGACGGGTAGGATGTTGGACAAAGCAAGGCCCATCGATGGCATGTTGGATCGAACGTCGTTGATGCTGAAGTGCGTTTCGCGGCCCGTCGATCCGGAGACAAGTGCGGTGCAAGCGTCAACAAAGCAAGAACAAAGGTATGATTCGGCGACTTGAACATGCGTGCTAGATGAAGTGGTTAACAATCATGAAGCATTAATCAGCTGACGAAAAAGCCTTGAGGTCTGATAGCCCATCACATCATCAATCCTTTTCAAGCGAGGACCCCTTGTTGATGCCTCTTGCAAGCAGGTACGGAAGATTGGCATTCAACTAGTTTCTAGATTTTTCCGATTTTGGGGAGCTAGAATAATGCTCTAGGAGAGCATATGTAGGTTGCTTCGGCATACAATTACTTTGTTGTCATTCCCTGGAATTCCTCGAGGTTAGGATGTTCACAAGCAGCTCGACTAACTGAAGTGACTGAGGTGCGTTGCTCCGTTTACAATATGGACGAGCAGACCTGCGTGAACGTGTTTGTTGCCATCAGCACGCTTCTGCACAACACATAGCCAATGCGTTTTGTTTGACCGCCAACAAGTCCTTGGTATACAGCTTCGATGATGTGCTTGAGGAAAGTGAGGGTGCAGCATGTTAGTAACGGGGTGGTTCTGATTGAAGGTAAGAAGCAGCTAGTTGATAAGTCCAGGGGTTCGAGTAGATTGTCAGACCCAGGCTGATCAGTGTAGTGAAATGGATAAGTTTGTCGGTGACGAGTTGGTTGCGCCCCAAATGGCTCTAGGTCCGCTGTTTGAGCCCTCGCGGGCGATCTGAAGGCGAGTGGTGGCGAAATTTGGAGTGGGCCATCGGCGGATGGAGCAGTTTGCGCTAGGAGATTAAGAGCGAGACTGAGCCCAAGCATAGTGTTATGTATACGTCGAGTCTTGATCACCATGGCACTCGAGCATTGCAGGACCGACCGGGAAGCCGTGAGCATCGGATTCAGTGACAACTGATTGCGTCATATGCATAATTCTGCTGATGAATATTCAACGAATGGTAAGCATCCATCGGCCGCAAGAGAAACTGGAAATATTATATATACCTGTCTCAAGCCCGTAGTCTGACCATAAACCAACCATGGCCTCCAAGCCATCTACCGCCACCGCACCCGCGATGCCCGCCTCGTTTCTGGGCATCAACCACCTGAAGCTCCCCGCCAACGACATCATCGCCACGCGCGACTTCTACGTGTCCCACTTCCCCTTCACGTATCTCCCGCAGTACGACCACTTCACCCCGGAGCACACGCTCTTCGCGGTGATGATCATGCACGAGCCGACGAAGCTCATCGTCGAGATCCGGCACCACCCCGCGCAGGCCGCGGCGCAGCGCGGCTGGGATCCCGTTACGTGGGGCGTGGACACGCGCAGCGATTTGGAGGACTGGGCGAGATGGCTGGGGGCGCGGGGGGTGACGCACAGCAGGGTGTTCACTGGGATTAAGGGGTGGGTGCTGGGGGCCGAGGATCCGGACGGCAAGATTGTGCGGATATACTGTAATGAGGAGCATGAGTGGACAGATCACCCTGACCAGGATGCATACTGGCTGGGCAACTGAAGTGCAAAATATACGTACCTTGGCCGTACAATGATGTCGCTAGTCAATGCTCCTTCGATATACTGCCTATTCTCAAGACGGAGGGAATATAAAATGAGATGCCAAAGCCACAGTAGCTCGAAGTTCAAGACAAGATCTGCTATTGCTGCGGTGCCGGGATCGGCCAACCTAGCGGACACCAGTGGAACATTGAGCCATGCGTGAAGAAGAGTATTGATGGTCGAGAATCTTGCCGTGACGATTTGAGAGTAGCAGAGCTTAGGCCAAGATAATGTCTGGGATGACTTGAGCAGCTCTGTTCTCGACTAAAAGAACGAGACAGAAGACCAAACGCGCCTCGGACAAGCCGCCGCGCCGTTACATAATATTGACAGCCTGTCATCCAGGTTCGCCGTGCAAGTTGGAAACTACGCAATCCGCTCGCCAAACTGGATCACTATTCTCCTTTCTAGAATTCCATTATCAAGTCTGAATTCATCAGTCGAAATGTGCTCGACAGCCCTGCGATAAAGCGGAATCGTTTCCCGCCATTCCTGCCAGTGACCAATAGCGCACCCGCGGCCCGAGCCTCCGCGCCACCAACATCGGGACTCCCTTTGATTCATCCTGACTCACCATGTGTCTATTCTACTCCTTCCACTATCTCCCGGAGCAGTCAAGACGAGTCACAAACAGTACATGCACCTCACAGGCTCCGGTTCTGAAGGGTATAAATACGAGGTCTGGGTGGAACCGAGCAATCCCCTCTTTTACCTGCAAACCGTCTGTGCGATCTCACTCGGGCTTACACTTGCAAGACAATGCGGAAAACCTCTGTAGCTCTAGATATCTTCATAGTACTAGAATCTAGAAGCTACACGCTCTCGATAGACTGAATATAAGAAAGCTGGCTGGATACGGGCGCACCATCGCTCATGCATCGAATCAACCCACCGACACTCAAACTTGTCCCAATCTCATGATCAATATCGTATGCTATAACCCAGCGCGAGCAACCACAAGCACCCGCTGACAGCGACAAGCCCACGCGACACCGACATCGACGGCAACAGCCCCGCCACCGCCACCGCCCACCGCCTCAGCACGATCAGCACTCGATCTAGATCACGTCGCGCTGTGATTCGATATCACGATTAATATTATTGTGTTGCAGATTGGGACTAATGGGACTATCACCCACACACGAGCTCGAGTTGCAGAGCGTGGATCCGCGGGGAGAGGCCGTTTGGGCTTGAACACTTGCTGAGACTGATACTGTTGAGACTGATACGGGGCACTGTGTGATCATCCGCTGGGCTGAGGGCTCGGGCTGGGGCGTAGGCTTGGGTTTGGGTGCAATCCCTTTCCGCGGGTGCCCGTTCCCTTGGCAGCCCACTACCTGGGCACTGGGCATTGTCATTGAGTGTCCAATCACGCGCAGACCCTACAGCACTGCTGTGCGCGCACTGAATGGCTGGTGGGCCGAATTGGGCCGAGTTTGCGTATCCTCGCTCGTCGGATTAATGGCACTGGCGACCAGATCAGCGGGGTCGCGGGTCGCGAGGAGGAACATCCCGGGGGATCAGTAGTGATGCAAACTATCTGTCCGCATCGGTTTCAAAGGTGTATCCCGAGCTCGAGGATTGCGCTGGCTCGAATGTCAATGCTGCTCGCAGGCGGCAAGGGCCTCTGAATAGTCAATCCAATGCCCCTCGTCGGCCGACGAACACATCACGTGCGCGCGCCTGGGTGCGGAAATGCCATTGCGGGGCTCACCGCTTTTTAATCTAGGATATCGATTGTCTAGTCGCCGGCGGGGTTAAAGGCCCAGAGCCAGGCACTGACGTGCGTGCGATAAGGACTTAGGATTTGGCTGGGGCAGCGCAGTTACAGGAGCAGGAGATATCATTCGTCCGAGCCCGAGAAAGAAAGTACAGTGTCATCTAGTGGTACAGTCCGGTGCGTTTGGTTTTGGTTTTGTGTTATGGATACAGATAAGTATAGTATATGGTAAGGGTAGTGAACACGGGGTATGGGGGATCCTGGGGTATCGAGCAGGCGGATAATGATACAGTCTGGGCTGGCAATGGCGACGACGGGTGCGGCATCGTGCTCATGCGAGGTTGAGCGCCCAGACGTGCGGGCCCAGCTTCGTGCTCGAGAGCCCCAGGAAGCGGTTGCGCCCCTGCAGAAAGTCCACGCGCTTCAGGCCCTTCTCCCGCTCGCCCGCGTGCGTCGCGGGGTCGCGCGCCACGCGCGCGTGGAACGCCGCGCCGATCGCCGCCTGCGCGCCCGGCGTCTCCTTCGCGAACTCCCCGCGCGAGGCCGGGATGCGCAGCGCGTTGTACAGCGCGCGCAGGACGTCGAGGACGGTGACGTACGCGTGCGCGTCGGGGGTGACGGTGAGCGTCCACGGGAGCGCGGAGACGAGGTGCAGCGCGGGCGCGGGCGGGAAGACCGCGGGGTCCGCGAGCTGCGCGGCGGAGAGCGGGGTGGGGCGCGCGGTGTTCGTGACGGCGGGGGTGGGGAGGGAGACGTCGAACGCGATCGCGGGGACGCCGTGGTCGAAGGCGAGCAGCGAGTGCGGGACGACGGCGCCCTTGGGGAGCGCCGCGGGGTGCGGGAAGGGGGAGGGCGGGGTGAGGGGCCCGTCGGAGGAGGGGAGGGAGGAGATGCTGAAGGACGGCGAGGGCGTCTGCGGGGGCGAGTAGACCGTGTTGGTCGCGGCGAAGGTGACGTGCTTGCCTGGCATTGAGGCTATCGTGTGGTGGGTGGTGGGGGGTGGGGTGATAGCGGGTGGTCGGTGACCGAGTGCTGAGAGCGGGAGATTAAGGACTGGCTATATAGGCTTTCGGAAACACGATCGACGGGGCAATCTAAGGATTGAATCTAGAGGATTGTTGACTCAGAGTAACTCCGTTACAGCCATGGCGATCCTAGGTTTCCTGATGAGGACCGCGCACATGATGGTGAGCCAGGGCAGAGACACAGCTGCGGCACCGCTCAGCATTCGAGCGGGACAAGTGACAGCGAACCAACCTATTTGAAAAATTGGCGCTCGCTGGCATCAACTCGACTCGCTCGCGTGCCCCGTCCCCCTCGACTCGTCCCACCTCGACTCGCCCATCCAAGCCCCGCTCGCGCCCACGGCCATCTGCTCATCGTCGCGCACACCGTCCCACATCGTCCTATGTCGTCGAATCTGCGGTGACGGGCCCAAATCCGAGGACAGCTGAAAAAACGGATATGCCGTCCCGAAAAGGCAACACTGCCCCGGCGAGCACGCGCAGTGCCTCGAGGCGCGCGCTTCCCGCCCACTGGGAAACGTGCCACAGCGCCCGAGCGCGGATACGGCTGTAAACGCTATCGTCCCGCGCCATCGCGATCCTTATCGCGCTCCATCCGCCCAATGCGGACGCGGCGGACGCGGTGCCCGCGCGGCTGTGTTGTGCTCTCGTCGTCCCCCAGTGCCCTGCCCGATGCCCATTGCCCTGCCCGATGCCCAATGCCCATTGCCGAGTGCGAATCGAATCCGCGGGCGTTGCAGCGGCCAGCCGGGGCCTCTGGAAGCACGGCGCCCCGCCGATAGAGCCTATTGCAACTGCGCTCAATCCCAACCGCGCTCCTCCCCTATCAGCGGCTCGCCCGCAGCCGCGGGGCCCCCCTCCCATATCGAGCCGCCACGGACCCGTCCATTTTCCAGATGCTCGCGACTGGACTGGCCAATCCGAGCCGCGTCGTGCGTTATGGCATGATATTCGTGTCAGGTGCCCGCAGTCTGGCAGTGGCACTGACAAGGCCAGCCCCCCGATTGTTGCGATCCATCGCATCGAGCTCGCTGCGATGATGTCAGATTATCATTCTGCGGCCTCCACCGACTGCGCGAGCGGGCGTCCCGCGCGAGCTGCAGCCCAGCTGCGTCATGGTGCGCAACCGCAACCGCAACCCCTGGGCCACCTTGGCTCGACAGCGGCCAGCCAACTTGGCATAATTGCCTCCCGCAGCGCCGGCTCCGACGCGCTTTAACGGGATAAACGATCCTCGTCCTGTCCTTGATGCTCTTACGCCGACCAGCCCGGCCGGCCTCAGCATACTCGGTTCGCGCACGGACACGTCACCTCCTAATTGAAATTCACAACACTGATGTGTAAGCATGTAGGTGGCTTTCAAGTTCTTGACGTGTCATTGGTTCACTCTTTGTTCTGACAGAGTTTAATTCAGTGCTCGTTCGAATTCCGCTGGGACCTGCACGTTGTCCGTATATGGGCGCATACAGCTGCTCCGACGGGCCGCGCTTGTCTTCGAGGGGTGGAGCCCGAGCGCGATGCAATCCTATCGATATCAGCCCCTTACTGAGGTAGCAGTCAATTCGCAGGATACACATTGGATCCTGAGCGTCCGCCAGCAGTCGAAGCTCCGACCGCGCAGACTCCCTTGTACCTTCCCTCTCCGAACAAGGGTCTATTAAACTTGGGATCCGTCCTGCGTTTGTTCTTCGAGGGTGATATGTTATTGTCGGCCCGTGCTGAGCATCAGATTCGCGGGACATATTGCTGGGCATTCTGAACATCTGCCGCTTGGGGCAGCAGACCCCCTTCTACCTGCCTCCCACGAACAAAGGGCCATTGAACTGAACCGAAACCGATCCATGCGAATCTTCGGTGCTCCTATTTGCACGAACACATTCGTCGCCTTGTATATGCATTCATAACAGAGGTGAGTGTAATGATCATGTGTACCACGGCCGCTATTTGTCTGACGGGCTCGACTAGCGGCTTGTTCTATGATATTGCACTTTGTCCATATATGTATAGGGGGCATATAGCCTGCTTTAACGTCCTTGGGATATGTCGCACCAGCGGCCTCGCATTAATACTCGCCCTTTGGGACGCGAGCGAGGGTAGGCGAGCCCTGTGCTGGGTGCTTATCAAAATCCACAAGTCATTTAGCCGCGCCAAGAGCCCTTCTGTCCCCCAGCAGTCGCAGGTCCGGGGGCCTGCACCTTCTTTCTCCGAACAAAGGACCATCGAACCAAGCGGGACCTGAGTTCAGAGCCTGCGTGCGGGCTTCGCCACCTTGTACCCGAATCTTAAAACAGAGGTGCGTATCGTGCGTGTCACCCGGTCTGCTCTTTGTTCTGATGGTTCGATTAGCGGCCTGTTCTACGCACTTTGTCCATATATGCATATAGGGCATATAGGCTGACGTTCGACCTTCAATATTCTTGGGATCCGCCACGCCAGCGGCCTGCATTTGTTCTTTGAGGAGCGCGAAGCCCATCAGATTCAAGGACACATTACCGGGCCATTCTGAACGCCCACCAGCAGCTCAGGCTCTTTGTGGCTTCCTTCCTCGACGAACACATTGAACCAAGTCGGGGACCAAGGTCCCCCCGGCCTGGGCGGGTCCTAGGATCCCATGCCACTTCCGACTGTCGGAACATCCCCTGAGCCTCCAAGGCCCCTGGAGCGGCCGTTTTGTTGAACAGACGTGATATGGCACAGTTGGGAAGCAAGTGTGGGTCACACGAGCCACAGAAGCACTATCTGGATCGCTGGCCCTCGCATGTCCCGGGCTGACATCCCTGCCCTGCATTAGAGCCTTGTTCTCCTTGGTTCGATGATTAATTCCCGCAGCATCAGCGCAGACACCTTCGAGAACAAGCGATACTAGTCCTGCATTGATGTCGAAACCCCGAACAACCCGCGCCTAGCCTGCTCTCATGCTCCCTTCGCGAAACTCAAACTCAATGCCAGGACAATGATCTGCAAGCGTGTAGGTGGGTGTCTTGGGTGTCATCTGATTCGCTCTTTGTTCTGACACGGATTCAATTTCAGCGGCTTGTTCTCCCGCCTTTGTCCATATATGGTCGCATGCAGTTTACTCAGACGAGCTCGCGCGAGGCCCTCGGAGCCCAATGATGATAATCTATTGTCAGCCTTTGGACCCTCGGCCTACGAAAGGCCGACTGTGCGGGCACTAGGATCCCATCGCGTCCCGACCGTCGGCATCGGCACAACATCCACGAGCCACCTACTCGGTCTACAGCGCCCTAGAGTGGGTGTTCGCCTCATTAGAAGAGATATGGCATAATTGCGAAGTGACACACTGTGCCTCTCGATCAACCGATCCCAAGAGCAGCTGCATGGCTGATTCGAAACGATATGGTATGCTGCAGCTTGCACTCAAGCCTGTGGCACACCCTTGCCACAGAAACGTCTCCTCAGAACGCAGGCCCTCGTATGACCGCTCGCGTGCTCCACTTAAGCTGCCGTGCATGCCACTTATCAAGGAAGAGACACACACTCGTGGTGCATCAGCCTCTGATTTATTTGACGGGTCCCCCACGCCATACCTGATACTTGGCAATCGCGTGCTGCAACCTTGTCCGATGCCTGCGCCCGCCAAGCCTCGGCGAGGGCTGAACCAATCCTCTTGTCGCCCGCCTACTGGACGTTCCATTCCTCAGCGCAGCCCGGACGACTACGCATTTGCTGTGGGCGCGGTCTCGCCGCGTCCGTTCGGGCACGGCGACGCAGCGCGAACGGCCTGGCACAATAGGAGTTTCACGGCGCCGACGGCAGGCCCCGTCTTTGGGTCGCACCTCCCTATAATACACACACATATCCCAAGAATAGCACATTTCGAGCTCGAACGCCTCAGCTGCGGAGCCAGGGCGTACGTGTATGCGTTAATTTCTGCGCGAGCTGAACCGGCTCAGCTCGCTCGCCCCTGATATCCCCGCGCGTCAATGAATTGCGCAGCTCTCGGGGATCCCCTGCACTGTGATCTGCTGTTCTCGGCCCTCGCCATCACGCAGTTAAGCCTCCTGAGCGCCACAGCATCCCATCGTCCGTGGGCTGATGCCATTTAATTTTGATGGATAGCGCACACTCGCCGTGTTGTAATTTGCGTTTGCGTGTGCCTCGTTCGCGTGTAGCCCTTCCTTTGTTGCGAATCGATAGCACCCTGTCCGTCCGGCGAGCTTTAATTCGCCGCGCACTGCGGGCAATGCTGCTGTACATGTGTGACAAGCCGAAGTGCTGCCAGCGCCTAAGGCCAGCGCCTAACGACCACCTGTGCCAACACCGCCTGCGGAATCAAGAGTTCCCTTGCCGCTAGCGCCTCGGAATGCCACCTGACGATGGCTGTCGATCTTGCCAGAATAGTACCGTGCGTACGTGCGCACTGTGCTGTGCCCGGCATCCAAGACGATATACATCTCTTCGGAAGCAGAAGTTCAAATGCAACTCGTCCGCCAATCATCATCCAGGCGGCCTGTTGCGAACCACAATTCGCTTATCGCTACGTATCATCGATGCATCATCTGTGGACAGCCCACGTGGCCTGAATGCCGTGGCTGTCTCAATACAACCGACTGTGGCAGCCAAGCGGTATTTCGCTGGTACCGTGAACCTATAGCATATACAGACAATCCGCGCCACTACCAGTACGTGGCCTGGTGACAGGGATATGCCGGGAATGTGATGCACTCAGACGGATCGACTGTGGCGCCCCCGTACAGTATCTAATCCAGCACCCTAACTCCCGAATGTAGAACTTGGCACATGGCACAGCTTCGATATCAAGCCAGCTCAGCTTTTGTTTGCTATGTAGGAACAAGTTGCCCAACTACCCAGTCTTGGCCTTCAAGTCTTTCCAGAGCGTCATAAACAACACGATGCCGACAGAAGCAACAAGCAGCTCCACTCCGATGTAATTGAGCATTCCAACATGTACACCTGCCCCGCCCCTGTACGAATGTCAGCATGTGCCACTCCGAGCGGTCGCGCGAGGACGTACCAAGTGGCCCCGGTCACCCGCCCCAAGTAATTACTGTATTGGACAGCAAGGCTGATCTTCTTGTTCCATGATCCAGGCAGCTGCTTGGACAACAAGCTGATGGTACATGTGGACGCAATGTTGAACCCGAGCGCGACGATGAACCAGCACACGATGAACCCGCCATAGTTCACGTTGTCCGTCTTCAATAGTGCGAGCATGATGACAAGGCCGAGTGTGCCCAGGCCCGTGCCGAGCGCGAGCACGTATCGATCCTGGAAGCGGCGCGCGAGATAGAGGTTGGCGAAGAGGAAAGGGAACGCGATTCCCCCGCCGAGCGCGATGAAGTTGCCTGCTGCAAAGGGTGACCAGTCGAACGCGGGGGCGGAGCGACCGTACACGGGAATATTGGCTTCCCAGGCTCCAAGGATGAAGAAGCACATCATTGCAACCCAGCAGATGGTGCCTATGACGAGATACTGCCGAGTTGTCGCACGGAATGTCGGTTCCGCCGCAGGGGGAGCGGAAGAAGGGTTCGTTGGGGTGAGCTCGATTGTGTCAGAGACAGGAGGGACCTCGTCTTTGTATAAGAGTCCTGCTAGTAACCACCATGCCGCCCATACTCCGGTCATTAGCCAGGCGGGGCTGGTGTATCCATTGAAGATCCCACTGGCAAATCCTACTTTGTACAGCAGTCCCCCGACGAAAGGGCCCAGGGCAAAGCCACATCCTTGACCAATGACGAGATAACTAGCGAGCGTCGTACGTCGTCGTACCCCAACTATCCGAGGGTCGGAGCAATAGCGTTTCGAGTACATCCAAAAAGTGAAGCCAAATCCTGAGACGATACGGCCGATGAGAATCAAGTATAGGAAGTTCGTATGATATGCAAGAGCATATAGGGCATTGCCGAGGAGGGCTGATCCACAGGCAATGTGTAACGGGCGTTTATACTGGCCTGAAGAAACTGGTTAGCGAACAACACCATTGGAGGGCTGCCAAATGCCTTGCCTTGGTCGATTTTCATCATAGGAAGAAGGGCCAAACCTGAATGAAATTCGTGAGATCATGAGAGGTATGCTTGCGTGGCAAAATGTACCTGAAAAAACTGTCGGAATACCGATAACCAGACCAGAAAATGTTGAACCACCCCCCAAGTACTCTGCATATTCATTGGATGATGATACAATGATGAAGAATGAGACCTAAAGGCGGTCAGCATGGTACCGCCATCACGAGAAAGATGACTGACCTGGAGCAATGCGCTCGTCAACAAGATAATGACCAGGGATGTAAGCCGTGGCAGCTTCATCTCCTCCTGCATCAAAGGATCCACCCTTCCTGCCCCTGCTTCT
>JACXVL010000226.1:75079-92499 GCA_014898675.1 Athelia sp. TMB | reverse complement strand
CGATCTCCCTCGCTCTCTCTCCCTCGTGCGATCCGCTCGGCATCCGCCGCTGCGCGCACCTGCCTGTTCAGTGCTTGAACCTCGCTCTTGACACCATCCACCGCGCCGCGCCACGCTCCCGCGCCATCGGATGCCCGCGCACGTGCCCGCTCCTGCTCCAGCGCGAGTCCTGAGAGCGCGTTCTCGATCTGCTGAAGGCGGGCGGAGAGCTCTGCGATGTTCGAGGCGGGGATGTCAGGCGCTTGATATGGCGCTTTGGGAGAGCGCGTGGGAAGCCAGTCTGCGAAGGAGGAGGAGAGCTGGCTACCGCGTTGAAGCGCGTACCACGCCGCCCAGAGACCCAGAGCAACCAAGAGAAGTTTAGAGAGCCCCCCACCGGAGCGCGCGGCCCATCGGTATGGTCGACGCGCGCCGACGTCAAGCACGGTGCCAGCGATCTGTCCGCCCAGGACAAAGAGCATCAGGACCAGCCGCGCCACGAAGTTGACGCATTTGCCCAGGAAGGCGCCCACAGAAAAAGATTGTGCGGCGTGGTGCATAGGCGGATTCGCTATTTGCGAGTGCGAAAGATCCCTAGATTGATCGGGCGACGAAAGCGCGGGTTCGTACATAGAGGGTTCCGCGCCTTCCTCTATAGAGTCTAACTGCACCTCCATATCTGCGGACGTGTCCACTGCGCCGGAGTCATCTCGCGCATATAAGGGCACAGAACCCCGGGACTGGGATGCACGAGAATTTGGTATAGAACGGTGCGACATAGACCGCTAAGACGGTTATCAGCGTCATCGTATAATCCGCAGAGAGCTCACGTACCTGTTCGCTCTGCCCCTCCTCACTGCCCTCGTCATCGTCGTCTTCTAATGCATTCGCCTTACTCCCCCTGCTCTTCCGTTTCTTCCGCTTATCTGCGCCCACAACTGGCAAGCTCGTCAGCGGCCCGCCTGCGGGTCCTTTTCTCGCCTTCCGTTTTTTCGTTCTTCTCTCATCGTCGTCCTCTTCATCGCTCTCGTCGAGGTCTGACTGGCTCGGGCGGTATGCCTTGTTATCAACGGACATGCGCCCCTTCTTGTGTGCGGCGGAATTGCGCGCGGCGAGCGTCGCCTGCGTCTGCTGCTCCTCGGCCGCGTAGTCGTAACTGTTGCCAGAGGTGTTCGCTGGCTCTGGCTCGCGCGAGCGCTGGCGCATATTGAATGATGTCGGTAGAACCGAGGTTATTGACTGGACAGCGCTCGCGAGGTGCTCCATCGGGCTCTTGCCCCGCACATACGGGGCGACGTCGTCCTCACCCTCGGAATCTGGCACTTGTCGTAAACTCGTCTGTTTCGATACTGGTCTTCTGCTTGCGCCATTGCTTCGCGCAGGGGGCGCAAGCCGGTTCGGGGGCGGCGCAAAGCGCCGCACCGTTGTGCTTTGCGTCTCTTTTTCGTACTCCACTGACGTGCTCCTGGGCACGCTGGTCGCGGTGGTGCGTGACCCAGAGGCCCACGCGCTGTTAGAGTTGGAAAGGTTTGGTAGAGAGGAGTGCTGCATGCTGTCGTCGGCCGCAAGGACGAATGCGTTGGCGATGTTGACCGTGGTGTCTTTCACGCTCCACCGGTCCGGCTTCGCTGTGGTTGTGGTTGTGGTTGTGGTAAGGTTCTGGTCACGCTGCTTGAGGCGGGCGTATCTGGCTAAGGCCGGCTCGTCGTCCTGCGAGTGGATGGACGAGGCTGGTTTGGGAGGGGAGCGCGAGCCTGACGAGGGAGCGCTGCAAAGACGTAAAACAGGATAGATTAAAACACACGCTTTTAAGTAAGATTAACGGACAAAGCGCACCCGTATGCGTAGGATCGCTGCGGACTGGTGGTGGGGCCCTTTGATGGTGGTTTGTTGAGAAAAGTGTGGTGATCGAGCCGTCTGCCTTGGCCCAGCGGTGTGCCTGCAAAGGACATGTAAATGCACCAGTAATCCGGTGGTTTCTGTAGTAAATCGGTGCAATCGAATGCACTAGTGTGGGTGATCTCAATGGGTTGTCGTGGACTTGTTGACGGTATGAGGATAAGTGGGTAGTTGAGGACTGTAGAGGAAGAGGACAACAAAGCGTGTCGGTCGCGTGGGCATACACGTGCCATGCATACCCCAAAAAGGAAATTTTAGCAATCTCATTCAACATCCTGACAATGGTTCGACGGACTGAGGACTCACACTCTTTTTGGACGCATCAACGCGACGCATACTCGCGGCCGAGTGGTGCCAAGTGGTGGCATTATGATAGGAGATTAGTAGGTGAGCCGATGCCGCGATCTAAGGGCTCGGGCACAGCCAGCCAGTCGAAGTCCTCGAGGACGACATGAGGCGGCTCCGAGTCAGGCAGGTTCCACGGCCAGTAATGTAAGCCGAGGGCCATCAACGATCGCCTTTGTTTGAGCTTTTACTTCCACGATGACTCGATGACTACCAATCGATGCCACAAACGCAAGCCGACGCAATGACGATGTGCGCGAACGTGCAGTGCCATAGTTGCGTGTGTCAATTTTATCTGGTCTCTCAGCGATTCATCAAGTCTCTTCCTCTGCTTTGAATCTCGGCGCCAAATGATAGTAGAAGCTAGTCAGACTTTGCATCGGACCGGAGAAAAGTATTCGCGAAAGTGTTGACTTAACAGTGACATGTCCTGACATCTCAGCCGCCGCCATCGTAAAGTCCCATGGTCGGGCAGTGTATTTCGAAGCAAGATTCAAGCAAAGAATTTGTCATTATATAAATAGCTGCAACATGCGTAAGATAATCACCATTCGAGAAAGTCACGACCATTCTCTAAACCTTTCCTATAGCCATGTCTGGTCTCCGAGCTCCAGCGCCAATTTTCCGACAAGGGAAGACGCAGCAATGCCATGTATAAAAGGGCGGCTCGTCACAATGACCATGCTTCTTTTGCATCTACTTAACATGACGTTGGAACGTCGATGATTGTTCAAAAAGCCTAACTTCGCCGACCGCACAAGGGAAATTATAATGTGGTCTTCCTCGTTTCCTATACGAAGAAAGGGCGATCAGACGCTGTGAAGCGCTGCAACGTCCAGTCGACTCGCCTTGGAAGGAGTCTACGCAGAAACATTTGTTTTCCCATGGGATTTGCTCTTCTTTCAATGCCTTCTCCAGCCGATTTCGTTGGGCGTCGTAAGCTATATGAATACATTCAGCTCATCAGAAGCGTCACGGTTCGAGAGACTAACGTACGAGTAATGATGCGATATGCCATCCCAGCCGTGTGATACTGACGAGCGATACGCATTACAGCCATCACCTCTCTCGGGTTCTGCAAGCATCAAGTCAAGACAAGACACAGTACGACTTCGAAGCAACTTACAGTCCAGCTTCCCCCTTCCACTTGCTTCTCCTCACCATTCGGAACATCTTTGAAACGGCACGAAGACGCCGCATTGACGCTGTGTACGGTACGAAGTTCCCCCCCGTAAACATGGCGCGATATAAAAGCGCCTATATGAACTGGCATGCGATCTGTCATAACGATTCAGCAAATTCTGATTGACGGAGAACACAAGTAACTCACATTGTGTGTTGAGAAATATCGCCCTCTGGCGTAAGTGCATAACCTCAAAGACACTCCTGAGGTCACTTAAGTCTTCGTGACCGTATGGCGCAACTTTAATGCAAAAGACATAAGCGAGACATTTATCAAGAACGAATTACAAGAACGCACGTTGTTTTTCATCTCCTATGAACACCAATTTCTTCAAAGTCTTCTCGAATCGTGACAGCAAAGGCAGATACTGTCCAATCTCGATCTGGCTGGCCTCGTCGACAATGACACGCTCGACGGGGACCGACAAGGTGACGTAGCTCAACCTGAAGCTGGTGATCATGCTAATAGTGCATAGAATCACCCGCGCTCCCGACAGCAGCCGTTCTGCCTCAACAGAGTCCTGCGGAAAGTCCGGTGATTCAATTACTCTCTGCCTGATCCTCTCATAAAGATGTTCGTGCCTTCATAGCCATGATCACTAAGCTGCCCGACAAATTCCACAAAGAACTAACATACCAGTCAAAGTGGAAGTCTCTCGACACAAGAAGTTTGAAGTCGAAAAAGTCGACCTCGGCAAGCTTTTCAGCGATGTTCTTTACCGCAACGTTGGACTGTGCGATGAGCCACATCGTCTGACTGCCAGGACGAGCCATCACGCTTGTGACACTTGCCGCGATAACAGAAGTTTTGCCTGTTCCTGGCGGTCCTTGGATCAAGGATATAGCATTTTTGTCCGACAATATTTCGGTGACCGCAAGAATCTGCGACGAATTGAGGGATTGTTGAGTGGTAATTGCTATTACTGGCTGCGGTGGCCGCGGTGGCCATGTCGTGGTTTCACCGGGTAGCCATATACTCTTGACGAAAGGTTGCTGGACGATGGTGTTCGTTTGATTCAATCCCTGCAGCATAATAAGCGCCCGCTGACCCTCTGCACTTGTGAGATCTTCCTTCCCAATTGTACAGAATGAGTGGATTGTGTTGCCTTCGAGGCGGCCATCCAACGTGACTTGTGCAGCACGTCCCTTCACCCCCTTTACCCGACCTTTTACTGGCGCAAGTAAAGCCCCTCCCTGAGCCCCTACTACACGGATAGTCTAATAGGACCGTTAGAAAAATGGCTAACCCAATGCATAAGGGTGGCTAACCTGATTGGTAGAAGTCATAATTCTAGTCTTGAAACGATCTGATTGAAGACTCAGAACCCCGTATTTCTGGCTGAAATCTCCCTGGACATCATTCCTGACAAATATCGGCTTCATCGCGTCCAACCGGTCGGCATCGCGAAGGGTCTTGGCCAAGAAAGACAGATGCTGGAACTATAATTCAGCGTCGAATTCAAGTGAAAGTGTTTTCAAAACGTACGGCGCCTTCCAGTGCTTTCGTGTCAATCCTTGCTACTTTTGATACCCGTCCTGACATCGAGGACAGACTGAGGACATGGCAAGCGGCCCATGCTTGTTCTGCGGCCTCGTGCATTGAAGTGCCAACGGTTTCCCGTTGCTTGAAGACCCGTTTGACATTGTCTTTCAGGAGTGTGAGCTCGCCTCCGAGGGCATCCAGTATAGCACTAAGCGAGTCGCGGTCTGCATTACTCGTCGAGCGAAGATCCACTGCGCGGCTGATTAGTAGATGGTGATCCAAAAACAGAGAAGCCGCCAGTTTGTCCATACGAAATGCTATTTTCTGGATTCCGGATCGGCACAGCACCAAGTCCTGAAGCAGAAGACTCCCTGAATTGGGTTCCGTGGACTTTGGGAAACGAATGATCAGCCCATTAGTGGAGCTCGACATTGCCAACTTCGTCAAGACGCATCGAGAGCCATAGACGGGAGCCAAACCAACAATATCGTCAATGGTATTGATAAAGGCATGAAGGATCTTCTGCCCATGACACGTTGTCAGCTCGTTCACATGCACATTGGCTACATGGACGGTGGGGTGGTTCGTCTTGAAGAGACACGGAGTGAATGACAATGACTGATCCATAGCGTAAGAATGAGGGGTATGGGAGTTGCTATCAAGGTCATGGCGCCTTTCCCTGTAGATACTCAATGGAGCAGGCGCCTCACATACTCACAGCATCCGCCCACTGCCCACGTTCAAACGGGTTACCCCGCTGCCACAGTCTGTACCAAGTCGCCTTCTGTTTTTGTGATTCCCAGGGCATAGCAGAAGACTTTAGGACTGTTTAGAGCAGATAGATTTATAGGAAGTGACGACATGGCTCTAGTTGCTATTTGAACAGGTTAATGCATGTGAAGGAAGCCGTCGCTGGTCAGACTGAGGATGTTGAAGCCTCAAGCAGCCTCCGAAAGCTCTAAGGGTGATCCGAGTCGGGATTCGGCGCGGACCAAGAAGCGCTGTAAGCATACGACCCAAAAAGGAAAATCCACCATGTTCATTCAACAGATTGCCACGACTCGGATAATGACTCAACACACTCTTATGCTCGGAGCTGCGGGCAGATCAAGACGACAAATTCATCGCAGCATCAATCGCGAGTGGAAGAAGGGGACGGCGAAGATTGCTCCGAGCCTTGTAACTGTAAGCGCATGTTGAGTATGACTCATATTTTCTGAATCACACCATTACAGTGGGTATTGCAATAATTTTGGACACCAAGAAGGGTACAATGTGGAAGGCTACATGTTGAACTGAAGACGAGAATTCCTGCCTCTCGACTCGGTCAGAGTCTTGCGCTTTGCCCAAGTCAAAGAAGTAGCGACAAACGTGGGAGATTATTTCTCTTTGAAGGCCGGCGTGACCTTCCATACCCCGAAAACCAGGCGCTTATTCGAACCATCTTCGCCCGTTTGTTCTCGCAGCCCAACGGCTATCCGCTGCTTGTCTTCTATTCCCTCTAAAGCATAACCTTCGTCCCCCTCGTCCTCGAGGCTGCTCTCAAAAAGCGCTTCAACGAGTGATGATGGCTGAGAGATATGCCACTGCGCTCGCCGCGTCAGCTCCTTTACCGTTTTCCTGTCTGCGGAAAATGGAAGGGAGTCTCTGTTTTGTTGGCTTACATCTGCTGTTCCTTCAAAGATGTGACCCGTAGCGGAAGACACGAAGATTCCGAGCGCCACCAGAGCATATAGATAAACCAAAGATATGTATATGGCGAGTGGAATGAATGGATACCGCGTGACAACACCATCCGTCGTGACCTCTGCGGCCGGTGCTGGTTGCAGAACACCTGCAGAGAATGCCAGAAGGAGGCGGGCTATATCTGGAGAAACAGCGGATCCAAACTCTGTGGCTGTCGGATTCATCTGCTGCAAGTCGTCGAGAAACCGAGGGATAATCGGAAATGTCTCGTTCAAGTGAGCATTTTGCCGGTTGTTTTCTCCGCTTGCGAATTCGTCGAGGGGATATGTTACAAATGCGGCGGTTGCACCGGTTGCAATCGTTTGGTTCACCAATGTGTATGTATCGCTGGTGTAGTGTAGAAATATGTCATACACCGTGATGTTGCAGGCCATGACTAAGTATGCACCAGTTCCGGAAATGTTAACTAGTAAGTCGCCGAATTGATACTGGTCCACTGGATCTTCCAATGTGCTTTGCCAGAAGGCCATGAATGGATTTTTGATGCTTGTGTTGGCCGACCATTGATCGTCAGGGACTGTAAACTGTGTTTCGGTAAATAAATTGCTGGAAATCTCGGGGTACCCAGCGGGACTGCAGTCGAAGCCGTTGCCGCTCAATTGAGAGGAGTTAAAGCAGGAAGTGGTAATGCTGTCGCATTGCGCGGAAATGGCGATCGTGGGAGCAATGAAAGATACACCCGCAGGTATAAGACCATTGACTCTTGTGATATAAGCCAAGTCATTAGAGCCTAGTGTGAAGACCGAGTTCACAGCAGAGCGGTTGCCGGATGTCAAGATGCCCTCCAGTCGAGTGGCGTAGGGCCCGTTCCCGCCATAACTGATGGTGTCATTAAACGGACTTGAATTGAATGGTGTGACGATGGTGCCAAATTGGTAAATTGAGCTTGACGCATTGACAGCATTGACCGACGAGAGGGGACCTGTTGTCGTTGTGGAGTGCAAAGCTAAATCGGCCAGACTGAATTGCTGCATGTTAGATCGCAATTATAGCCAGTTCTTAAACATACCCAATAACGCGAGTGAGCAAGAACAAAACAGCGGAAATCATGAAAGCTTTTACGAGCAAGCGAGGGGCTTTCATGCGGTGTGTACGATTCTTAAGAAACGTAGCAAGCTCCATGAGTACACCGAAACCTCCCATGGAGGTCAAATTGACGAGAAGGCCATATCTAGGGCGAAAATTTTAGAGATGTCCATTTCATCGCAAACAATCGATACTCTAAAGATGACTTACTGATACGGTGTGGGCAAGTTGTGGAAGTCATTACTGGCCGAAGACTCCAGCCAATCAACGCCAACTCGAAACGCCGCCGAAGCTAAAAGCAAAGGGGTGGCTAATGTTACAAACTGCGTCTGATCATCGTGCCAAAGTGAGCACGTGTTTAGGGTAACCTGGCAATAATATTGACTTGCCGTAACAGATGATATCAGCAACCCGACCAGGACCGTATCATCAGTGCTGACGTTCGAAGATCTCGACGGTTCTTTGACCGTGATGTATGGATACAGCATGTTGAGCGGTCGATACCGTCTGATGCAAAGCATATATCAAAACGTGTTGCCTAGCAATAAGAGCAGATATACTTACCTGAAAGAGATCCAACAAATCAAGCCAGTTGCTAGCATGCTCGTTCCGAGGAAGATCATGATCGCGAGTAGACGCGGTGTCCCAAAAAGCACGCGGTATTTGGGACCTGCATATCTTGTCCCCGAGGCTCCCTCGATTGGTGAATCCACCACAGTGCGCAGTCGGGCAGTCCTATCAAGGGGGCCCATTGCTGGCCAGGCAATTGCAAGCTTCTCGCAAGCATGCTCTCCCTCGAACAGCTCTTCTTCCTTCTGTAAAAAGTATCCATCCGGACGTGGAAGCATGTGGACATCATACTCGGTTCCAGGTGCATATATGGTGTGAACTAGAGTAGAGGGCCGGCACAGTCGTGACTGCGCATTGCGCACGAGTCCTTGTTGTGATACCGCAGTCGACTGTTCCTGGAAGGCAAGACCTATGTGTGAGACAGGCTCCAGTCGTGCAGTAGATGCCCAGCCGAAAACAAAAAATGACAGCAGCGAGTAAAGAAAAATGAGTACAAGAGTGAAAGCGAGTGCTGCCGTGTTGTATTGAGTTATAACGCCCGTATATGCGACGGCGTGAGCTGGACCTGAATTTAAATAGCCAGCAGAGTACGATAGCAAAAGTCGTGAGAGGTCAGCGGAGATGAATTCTCCAAGTTCTTGACCATTGTTTGCCGCAGAATACCTGATATCGTCCGTCAACGTACTGAGAAGTGTGTTCTCTTCAGCCTCGTTGGTTCCTGTATCCGGGTAATTTTGACTGTAGTAATTCGCATAAAGGGATATGCGCGAGGTGACAAAAGAAGAGCTTTCTGGAGAGCTTAAACTCCTGTTCACCATTGTGTAGACCCCTTGCGAGTATCGCAAAGTAGCATCGTAAACGGATATGTTGCAAGCAACAATGATAAAGTATCCCTCTCTTCCGATCGCAGGCACCAGCGCATCTTTGTGATATTTCAAAACCTTTTCGTCGTCAGCATCTCGGATGAAGTGGATGAAAACCAAAGGAAAAGGATTGCGATTGAGGGAAATGATGCCATTCGAGCCATTTCCATTGCTCACAGCTTTCACAGGAATGGCCAGCACGTTTGGGACTGTGGAGTTGATTGACTGGTGATAGTCATGATACCCGGCTGGGGAGCAGTTGAACGCGCTCTGTGAATAGTAACCACTGATAGGCTCTGGAAATTGGTTAAAACACAACAGTGTGATGGGGGCACACTGTGACTCGATTCCCAGAGAAGGAGCGACGAAGGAAACATCGCTGGCTATGTTGCCTATGACCCTGGAAGTATAAGCCATTCGTGATTGACTGTTCAAGGTGAAGACTTGGTTAGTGACTGATTGATTTGCGGCTGTCAAGACACCTTCTTGTTTTATGAGCGCCGAAGAGCCTTGAATAACCGCAGAATGATTGACAAATGTTCCGTAAACAGTGTCGGTGTTGTCCTGTGTATTGACCGCCTGTAGGACTATCGACGAAGTTGTCGAATGCAAAGCCAGATCGGCCAAACTGATATCACAACAAAGTCAGTGGTGACTTCTGGGCGAGAAATGGTGAGACGATTTACCCCAAGATTCGAGCTAAGAAGAACAGAATGCAGGATAAGAAGAAGCCTTGAAGCAAAATCGGTGGCGCTTTCGCGCGCCGACCTGTTCGCTGCAGAAGGTGAACGCCCGTACGCCACATGACAATGATATTGGCAGCTGTAAACGTGTCCAAGAGAAGTCCGTATCTGTCGTTGCATGTGAGCTTCCGTGCCGCGTAAGAGACGCTAAAACTGACTGATCTTGTGTCGGCAATCGTTCATAGTTGAGCTCTTGGGATGCTTTACACCAGTCGAAACCGAGGCGATAGGCAATTGTGCCCAGAAGGAATGGCGCTGTAAGAGCTACAAACTGAGTCTAGAGGTATTGTTGACTGTCAGAAAGCGCAAGATGATATCTGAACGATTGACTGACGGCAACTGACGAAATGATCAGCCCCACTGCCAAGGTCCCATTGGGATCGTCGTCTGCTTGGGTCACGGGTTCGCGAGCCAATATACCCGAGGAAATATCGTGGGTTGGGACGATGGATTTGAGTGGGTCATACTGCCTGTAAGATAATTTAGTGAAATAGAAAAACGATTGTGGTGCCTCGTCCGTACCGACAAAATAGCCACAGTAAAACTGACAGGGCCAGGAGCAGACTGCTGGTCGCAATCAAAAGGGCTGACATTCGTGCCATGAAGGGTATAGCGGAATGTTGTAAACGCTTCAGGTTGTCCGCAGTGAAACTACCCCTGCTGGATGCGATTGATCCATTGGAATAGAGGTTTCCACTGCGGAAGTGTTTGGAATTGACCGAGTTGTATTTCTCTAGGCCTTCGTCAATGAGGTCACGGGGATTGAATCCCTCATCAGCGTGGTTGAGCAGAAGAGGTTGAAGGGATGCGTGACTAGGCTCGAACGTGGCAGATACAGGCGTCGAGCTCAGAGGCTCCCCGCTGTGGAAGTCCATTGTTGGGAGTGAATGCAAAGACGAGGAGCACTCGAAAGAATGCTGACAATGGCGAAACCCCCAAACGTTAGCATCGGTCTTTCTGGTCGCGATAGCAAATCAGCGCCCAGATGCGTTATGCTTGTGTACCCTCTCTCAGCCTCTAGGGAAAAGGCATCTCCAGGGTATAATAAGTACCAGCATAGGGTCTGATAGCGGAATGTATAGCACAGCATTCTGTCAACTCTTGTTTTGATCATGAACCACGCACGCTATGCATGCAATAGTGTAGCACGTGCCTGATCAATTGAAATCTTGACGCTCTGGGTCTATTAATAATATTATTTACTGGGATATTTGTGGCGTTGGGGAATCCTATGGGATATACGCCAATCGGAAGACCTTTGGTAATGCGCGGACAGATGGTCTAGGTTAGTTTGAGAGCTGTCCGGGGGAGAGCTTGGCTGCTTGGGGACAAGGGAGAGCCAGATTATGATCCGCGCGACTTCGGCACGCCAGGCATATGCATAGTCTAAGGCTCGGCCTGTGCACACTGCTTTCGAGTCACTGAGTGCATGTTCGGAATTGACATGGCTGGCTGGCAGCAAGTCGCAAGCCTGATAAAGTTCATATCTGAAGCAGTTGGCAATGAATCCCCCCAGTAAATGCTACTAGGCAAAGAATTCACAGGTGTTGAGAAGAAAAGCGACTCAGAATAAAGTGAGAGATGTAGATCCAGATTCGTTCAGTATGTGCAAATATACAATATCGAATAATGATAAAATAGTGCAAGAAAAGTGCCCCTAGATAGTTCAATGCGAAAGCGGCGCAAGAGACGAGAATGGAAGGCTAGCCTAGAAAAGAGGCCTTTGATCATACAAAGGAAATGAATCGGATGCAACGTGGAAGAGAGGCTCGTTCATGAACTCCTCGCCGTCATTCGACACCAGTGACCAAAAGTCCGGCGCTGGAAATTGATTCACCTCCTGCGCTTTGAGTTCCTCCAGCGTGATCGCCCACTCGCCTGAGCCAAAGTGGCTGAAATCGGGGAAAACCTCACGGGGATCGGGCGAATTGGGCGAGAAAGTTAGCGGAGGCGTCCATTCCGGCGTGGATGGCACAACGAGCGGGCTGAGAGGTGCGGCATCCGGGAAGGAGGCAATTAGTGCGTGCAGGCCTTCCGGTTCGTTGAAGCGGTTCTCTGCGAAGGAAAAACCGGACGGGTGGAAGAGGGATGAGCTGTCCAGGTCGAGGAACGAGTCGTCTACAGAGGTTTTGAGGAAGGTGGGTAGGGGTTGGTCCCAGAACAAATCGGGAGAAGGGAGGACCGGTGATGGTGACAGCGCAAGCAAGGGGTAAGTCGCATTGTAGAAGGAGTCTGACGACGACGACGGGAAAGCCTCTGGAGATGCCAAGTATGGGGATGAAGAGAGTGCAGGAGACTCATCGGGCACGCTCGATATAATTCGCGTGCTCTGGCGAGACTTATACGCGCCTGCCTCCGTCTTGGTATGGCCGACCTTCTTGCCCCCCTTCCCATGGCCATGCTTCTTCTGCTTGTGTCGCGTCATGTCCGAATTCTGGAACGTTTCGTACGCGCACGCATCACACTTGAGTGTCTTCCCCTCGTGTCGTCGTTCATGAGCCTCAAGGTTCGGGAGCTGGCTAAAGGGCTTCGCGCAAAAGCGGCAGGGGTACCGACTGCATAAAATAGCGCGATTAGATGCTGCTAGGGCGCGGACATTTAGATACAGTACTCACATTCCCTCGTGTTTCTTCATATGCCGCCTGAACGACTTAACGTTCATCGTCTCAGCACACTCGGGACACTCCACGGTGCCGCTAGTCATGCTAGTGCTAGCTCGGGGCATTGCTGTTCGTAGGGTTTTTTCAAGGGGGGTAGATAGGGTGCTCGGGATGGGATCTCGGAGGCTCGGGATGCTGATTTGCTGTCCATGGTGGGCCCGTCTTTATACGCTTCTATCGAGAGAGTGATTGCGCGAGTCTGGTCGCGGTTTCTGCCTTAACAAGGTCCTTGGTGGCGGCAATCAACCTTCTGAGCCACTGGGTGAGGGAAACAGGAAATTTTGAGACGGAGGCGTTGATTGCTTCGGACAGGCCTCGAGAAATTACCAAGTAAAGCAACTCTTGAGCAGTGGACCTGGTTGTGAAAGAGTGAAAAAGGGATGGTGGTCGGTGGGCCAAAGCGCTGTTGTCTGGTCAGAGATCGATTCTCGGTGAACCATAAAAGCCATTATCCAGTGTAGCGATATTATCACACCGTACATATGAATTCAGCATGAGCACTCAAAGAGGTGAGTGAGAGAGAACGCAAGCATGTAAGGTCATGGATGTGCCAAGTTAACATTCAGGAGCTTGGGCGCTTAGTACAAACTCTTCCGAGCACGTTGATCACAACTCATAGCGCACAGTACCCCGCACATCTATCGTCTATCCCACTCTCGACTTCCAATATGTTTCTTATGATTGGAGTATATTGTTCCTTGATCACAGATGATTTGTAAGCGGATGGGACGCACGGAATGTAGCTGGCCAGCGCTCCAGCAGTTATTCGAAGGGTACAATCAATCGGTGGATTCCGTTGCATTCTCGCACGCGATTGTCCATGGGGAACACTGGGCTCGCTGTCGTATCCGAGCATGTACGTGTTTTCAATCACCTGCGATACGCCTTTTGCCGTGCATGGCAATCGAGATGGGAATGTTCTGAAGTAATGCCTTCCGATAATAGCAGCCATGCACTCCTCAAGTACGCTGCGATCTCTCTGAAATCTCGAGGGTACAGATCGAACCAGCTGTATTGATAATTGAGGCTGTTCTACTGAATGAGAATCATCCATGCTAAGATAAAGTAGAACAATCTGTTCATGGTTGTCATTACTGGTGAACGAAAACATGATTACGCTGGTACTCACAAAAGAGGGTATACGGCAAGCAGAATTCGCTGCTGCTCAATTTTTGTGCCGTCCAAGAAATTCACGGACGCTGCCAACTCCTGTATTCGATGAATGCCACAACCTACGAGAAGTGGGAGCTTACCCCAGATACACCATGCCCATGCGCCCAGAGCAACTGGTGCCCGTACCCAAATGATGCGAACGAAACATGCGATGAAGGCTGCGATGTCCAGAGGCGCAATGCAATATCCCAGCACGCACAGACCTTGGAAGAATGAACTGGGTAGCATATATCAGCTTTGGCGCAGCGCAGGAGGAAATACGTGCTCACACTCTGCCACCAAGTAGCTTGGCCTGGACAGTGACGACAAATGAGCCGAGAGAGACGATAACGACCACACTGGTGAAGACTGAGAGCGAGTGTGTTCCCGGGGCCTGCATACATCGTCAGTAGACAGTCTGCAGATTTGGAAGAATTGACATACATTGACGCTGAGCATTATAGCGAGCATGAGGCAGAGAATCAGTGGACCCCACAGATCCCAGTCCCTTCAGGCAGAGGTTAGACCCAGACTTAATCAATAGTGGAGGGACGCACTTAAGAACTTCACGGCCTTCACTACGGCGTGGATAGAGCACCTGCACAAGCTTAGAGTAGATGGACAGCAGGTCACGTCCCTGCCACGATGCATTAACACCATGACGGAATTCGAGTACAGATCTATGCGCTCACGATAGTGGTGAGTACCGGCTCATCGAGTGTGTCCAATCCTGTATATCTGGGAGCCATCAATTAAGGCGAAGATGCCTGATCGATACGGCTGATACGCACCTGGTCTCGACCTGCACCCCACCCACAGTCTGCCTAGCTGCGCGTGGCCCACCATTCGTGGGCGGCGCGCCGATATTGCCAGACAATCCCGCGCCCTGCGGTGCTTGGCCAGCTCCGGAAGGGGGGGCGAGCTGTTCAGGCGCTGCTCTGCCCTTGCCCTTTGCACCGCCGGGCGATTGCGTACCTAAGGACGGGTGAGCGAAGGCGGGAATGTCATCCTCGTCGAAGTCATCGTCGTTGTCTGTAACAAGTTTACACACTGAGACGTCCGATATATAGAAATCCATACTCACCAGCTTCGATGAATTGCGAGGTTGCTGTGAGCGGTGTTGTCGATGTTAGACCGTGATCCATGCTTGTTGGTATCGAGAATCCGTAGCAGGCAGCGTGTCCTCTCTCGTCCAAGAAAGGAGAAAGATTCCCAGGATCTGAGCTCGACGCGTCACCTTGCAATGTCAATCGCGCGACTTGCTTGACTTCACGCCCTCACTTTACGGTGAGCAACTCTCTTACAACACATTTTTTCTAGTTATCAAAGCTTGATCTGACGTGTTATCTGACCGTAGGGCAAACCTCTACATCACATCTCAGAAATGCCCGTCGAAGGACAATCGCCTGTTCCGCCTCCCGGCCCAGGAGGATCGGGAAGCAGTGGAGATGCTAAGAAGGACACTTCGAAAGAGAAAAAGAAATGGGAGCCACCTCTTCCCACACGAGTGGGTAAGAAGAAGAAGCGCGGCCCCGACGCCGCACACAAGCTCCCCGCCGTCTTCCCCGCCACCCGGTGCCGCCTGAAGCTCCTCAAGATGGACCGCATCAAGGACTATCTCCTGCTTGAGGAGGAATTTGTCCAGAATCAGGAGCGCCTCAAGCCGGAAGCGACGCGCGAGGAGAAGAACGAGGAGGACAGGAATAAAGTGGATGATCTGCGAGGGACGCCGATGGCCGTTGGGACGCTCGAGGAGATCATCGACGACGACCATGCGATCGTCAGCACTGCCAGCGGGCCCGAATACTATGTCTCGATCATGAGCTTTGTGGACAAGGACCTGCTGGAGCCCAATTGCCAAGTGCTTCTGCACCACAAGACGCAAGGAATCGTCGGAGTGCTGCAGGATGATGCAGATCCGATGGTCAGTGTCATGAAACTCGACAAAGCTCCGACGGAGAGTTATGCGGATATTGGTGGCCTCGAGCAGCAAATTCAAGAGATCAAGGTACGTTCTATGTTACCCCATTCCCCGACTTGTTTGCTCACTCAAAACAACAGGAATCAGTAGAACTGCCGCTCACGCACCCAGAACTGTATGAGGAGATGGGAATCAAGCCACCGAAGGGTGTCATTCTTTATGGGGTACCTGGAACGGGCAAAACTCTGCTCGCCAAAGCTGTCGCAAATCAAACATCGGCGACATTCCTGCGGGTCGTGGGCTCTGAGCTCATCCAGAAATACCTGGGTGATGGGCCGAAGCTCGTTCGAGAGCTCTTCCGTGTCGCTGAGGAGCATGCGCCCAGTATTGTATTCATTGACGAGATTGACGCCATCGGTACCAAGCGGTGCGTATCTTACTTCCGTGATGGGCGCCCTTGACTTATGTGAGCAATACAGATATGATTCAACATCTGGTGGCGAGAGGGAGATTCAACGAACCATGTTGGAACTTCTGAATCAGCTGGACGGATTCGACACACGCGGGGACGTCAAAGTCATCATGGCCACCAACAAGATCGAGTCGCTCGACCCCGCACTCATTCGTCCCGGGCGTATAGATCGTAAGATCGAGTTCCCCTTGCCGGATGTCAAGACCAAGCGCCATATCTTCCGGTACGGTCCCGCCATTAGTTCAATGCATGGTAATTGCTGATTTATGGCGCGCAGATTACACACATCGCGCATGAGCCTGAGCGAAGACGTCGACCTCGAGGAGTACGTCATGGCAAAGGACGATCTGTCTGGTGCGGATATTAAGGCCGTATGTACGGAGGCGGGGTTGCTGGCGTTGCGCGAGCGGCGCATGCGGGTGACTAAAACCGACTTTACGGCTGCGAGAGAGAAAGTAAGCTTTCATTCTTGGTCTGACACAATTCGATGCTAACTGTCTCCCAAGGTGTTATACAGGAAGAATGAAGGTGCGCCCGAGGGGTTGTATTTGTAGTTATCACGTTGTACAGCCAGCCAGCGGCATACCGATTGGATGCTGATCACATTATTGCACCTGGGCATGCTTTCACCTGGGCTCTTGATACTTCGCTTTGGCGACTGGCGATTTTCAATTATGCTTACAAGTTAATGAAATTTGACAGCAGTATAAGGTCTGAGGTGCCGGTGAGGGCGCTGGTGGAACAGCTCATGACGACAAGCAGCTGCAATTAATCAACCTCGGGAATAATCTGTGCTGCCCGTTTAGAGTTCATTCGGATCTACAGCATGCAGGATATTAAGTCCTTCTAAAGATTGAGTCAGAGTATCACCCTCCAGCGCTTCAGCCTGAGGTTATGCATGGATTTGCATGCATGTGATAGTGATTTTGAGTGGCATGTCAATGGCCGGAATGCCCCTATGTGTCATCGTTCCCCATTGATCGGTTCAAGGTCGCGGTGCCAGATCCGGGGAAAGGCTCTTGAAAACGCTACACACGTCCAGCGCGGGCAACTCATCTCCCGGAGGCATCTCCCTTATAAACTTGTATTTAACAGCCTAGTACTTTAAAGACTTCCTAAATCCCCCCTGCCAACTTTCAACGCTTTAGTAGCATGGGCAAATCAACAGAATCCCGCGAGGACAATAATTCACTCCTCGTCACTGACAAGCGGACAGGCAAGACATATACCATCCCGTGAGCTTGGAAGTCGCAACACGAGCAGCACCTCTCTAACCTGTGCTGCGCGCAGAATTAAGGACAACAGTATCCAGGCCACTGCTTTCAAGGCAATCACTGCGCCAAGGGCCGTCGGCGAGCGCGAGGAGAATGAGACCTATA
>JACXVL010000226.1:52020-63400 GCA_014898675.1 Athelia sp. TMB | reverse complement strand
GACAAATACTGGCCATCGTTGGTGGGCATGTGTGATGCAAGGAGGGCAGAGCAGATGCAACGATGGAAGGAGCTGGGTGCGACCATAGGTGCGAAGGAGTGGGAGATCAAGGGTGGATTGAACTCCGCCGTCGCCGACGCCGAGAAGCTGGTCGCGTGAAGCCTGAACAATATTCTGGACCTGCACATGGACATTGGCATAATGGTTACTTAAGTTGGTACTAAGTTTGTGGATGGATAGGGGCCTTTTGTAGAATTGCCTGCTGGGTAGACATCTAGAGGGCATTAGAGCCTGGAGAGTATATTGATAAAGCAGGGCGATAAGCTATAGTCATATGATACAGAAAATGGGACCAAGAGTATACATCAAAAAGAACGAGAAGAAATAGTATGTCGTGAGTAAGTCGTCAGGTCATGAGAGTGTTGGGCAGAGGCAAGGCAGTCTACTTCTTGCCTTTCTTGCCGCCTCCCTTCTTCGCCTTCTTGGGAGCACCCCAAGCATCGTCCTCCTCCTCCTTCTTCTCTGGTACTGGGAGAGGAGCTTCGGCACCCATCAAGTCGGCCATGTCATCGGCGAGGCCTCCCGAGTCGGCAGGGGCAGCTGATGCAGGGTTGAGCTCTGCATCTTGCTCGGCCATGAAATCAGCCAGCTCCTTCTCACGTTGCTCTCTCTCAATTCGATCCTTCGCCTCTTTCTGTTTCTTCTTTCTTTCCTTGGGTGTTAGCCTGTCCCATGCAGGATCATTGAGAGGGTCGATGTCAGCAGCGGGTTCAGTGGCAGCTCCACCATCCCCTGCCCCGAGTGGATCTGCTTCGTTGCCTGGCCAAGCGTCGTTAGCAGCTTGCTCTTCAGCTTGGCGAGCGGCTTTTCCTTTCTTCTTCGACCCAGCTTTGGTAACCTTAGGAGCACCGAAAGACCCGAAGTCGTTGTCATTGTTGTCCTCCGGCCAGCCACTGTCACCGCCAGTGTTCCCACCAGTATATCCACCAGACTCTTCCCCACCGGCATATCCTCCGGTCTCTTCCCCGCCAGTATAAGTCTCTTGTTCACCTGCAGTGCCCCAATCACCCCCGCCGCCGGAGCCCCATCCACCGGGAACCTCCTCGGTGCCTTGTTGACGAGCAACATCCTCTGCTGCTGCGGCTTCGTCCGCCAGTTGCTGCTGAACCTGTTCCTCCAACTCTCTGGCAGCACGCTCTTTTTCCGCTTTCTCCTTCTCCTTCTCCTTCTTCTTTCTCTCTTTTGGCGTCAATAAACTCCAATCCTCTTCTTGTGGAGCAGGTTCTTCAGTTGCAGGGGCTTCCCAGCCTCCTTCACCCGTTGTTGGCTCATCGCCGAGCGTTGATCCAAGATGCTGTTCTTCAGCTGCTCCTTCATCTTGTTCCTGAGCTGCCTGTGCGGCTTCTTCCCGTTCCTGAGCTGCTTGTTCAGCCTCTTCCTGCTCCTTTGCCTCTCTTTCGGCTTTCTCTTTCGCCTCTCTCTCCTTCTGACGTTTCCGAAGCATGACCTTACTGAGCGGTTTGCCATTGGGTCCCAATTCTTCTGCAGGGGGTGCCTCTGGTGCAAGTGCAGCAGGCTCTTGGGCCGGGGGTGCAGACTCAGAATTGCCGAAGCTGAAGCCTTTGTCGACATCCGCCGACTTGGGTCCCCCAAGACCAAGTGCGGAAGATAGATCGTGTTGGCCCGGAGAGGTGGCCTCAATGCCAGAAGGATTGAACCAATCGCCACCCGCAGCGGCAGCAGGTTCCTTGTTGTCGAGAGAAGAACCGATTCCCCAACCTCCACTTGCTTCTTTTGCCGGTTCTTTTGCTCCACCGGACGTTGCACTTCCGCCAGATCCGCCAAAGCCAAACGACTTGATAGCACTCCCAAACCCTCCGAATCCGCCCCAAGAAGAGCCGGTCTCAGCAGCTGGAGGAGAGGCAGGCTTACTAGGCGTAACAGCTCCGAATATCGACTTCGCCCTGGGTGGAGGTGCTTCTTCGGCTGGTGTAGACATGTCGAAGGTCGGCGTGATGACCTTAGCTTTGTCCTTGGCAGTGAAGTCTTGCAGTTGGAATGTGTCTTCAAAGCTGCTGAATTCTGCTCCTACAGCAGGCGATTCAGGAACCGGTTCAGGGGCAGTGGCGCTGAGACTGGCCCAGTCATTGCTACGAGTACGCTCGACTGGTGTTTTGGGAGCGGGGGTCGGGGCAGGCGTAGCTACTTTGGACGCGGCAGGTGTCGCTGCCTTAGATGCAGCTTTGGATGCAGTTGTCTTACCCTTCTTACCCTTCTTGATAGGGGCCGGGGCAGGTTCTTCAACAGGCGGTTCCACAGGAGCAGGCGCCGGCGGCGGCTCTGCCCATGAATCATCAGCTCCAACGTCAGCAGGCGGAGCACTGAAATCGACGGGCGGCGCTTCTTCTATTGGAGGCTCCTCAGCAGGCGCAGGCGGAGCTTCGGAAACGGACTCGAGGACAGGTGGCTCAGGTGCCAGTGGATCTGCGCCCATTGACAATCCACGCTCGCTCACACGCGACGACGTTCTCTCGCGAGGAGTATTGACCTTGGACTCGTAACGCGAGGTTGGCCTCGACGATGTGTCGATCTTGGGGACATCTCTGGTCGCAGGGGTAGGGGGAACCGAAGGTTCTGGTGGGATATAAGGGGAGACAGGAGATTCTATGGGGGATGCTTTGCTATTGCCCCAGGTATTTGTAAGTGTATCTCCAAGCCTGCTGGTAGTGCTAGTGTTTCTGGAATGTGCCATGCTCCGATCAGTAGCAAAGCTTGATGTTCGATCACGATCCCGCTCAGAGGGGGCATAGCTAGAGGGAGCATAGCCAGATGGTGCATACCCAGAGGGAGGGCCTGAGGGAGGGTATCCCGGTCGTTCTGACGGCGCGTAAATGCTTCTCTCTCGTTCCCTCCCCTTCTCGGCAGGTTTCGGTGGAATGAAGGGCTCCGTAGACTGAGCACTGTTCCGCCTGCTCATTCCAGGCGCAAGGGATGCCGACGAAGGGGCAGGCATGCCCCTGGAGGATGGGCGCTCTCGCTCGAAGCCTCCGGTGCTGGGTGCTGCTGACATAGGCTCTGCGCGGGGGAAATCGATAGCCTTGCTGTTGATGGGAGGTGGCGCAAATGAAGCTGGCGACTGTCCGCGAGATACATTGCGAGAGCGTGCTTGAGGGGCATAACCGTCTTCGGCAGCATCGTCAAAGTCCTCTTCGTCGGCACGAGAACCACCTTCGTTGTAAACTATAGATGCGGGACCACTACGCGGACCGTTATTAGCCTGGTGCTTTTCAAGAAATCCAATGAAACATACTATCGAGTTTTGTCCTGTAAAGCAACATTATAAGAACTATTTAACGAGTTTCAAAGAGAAAGCACTTACTTTATCGACCCATTTGATTCGAGCCTTGAATTCGGTAAGACCAAAGTGGATCTCAACGGAGAATACGATTGTCCAGTAAGTCTGGGACATATATCAGCAAAGACCCGAGAGCAAATGTCAAGGTAGCACACCTTGCCATTTCTGCTTTGTTTGGCCTGCGCACTGCCGCTAAGAGGCGATAAATCCGCACGCACAACACACAGGGTCGAGAATTCCTCTAAAATAAGTGTCAAATAATGCTCTTAAACATGATTAGCAGTAGCGACTTGCCGGCCTGTCTCAAAATCCACTGTGGGATACTGTCTCCACCCCTGTAGCACCAGATCTCGACTTCGAATACGGACAATGTGCTCTGTGGAGCGATTAGTGAAAATAAGACGAGGAGACGGATGGAGGAACTCACAAGCGAAGTGAGCTCTGTGCAGTATTTTCGACTGAAAACGGTCGATTCCTTCACTTTGACGCTCTGAACAACACAAATTTAGTCACCTATCATTACGAATAGACCAAAAGCACACACCCTCGCCAAGATACAGTCAAACGCATCGGGCAGCAGCCGAGGGCCTGATGGCAACTCGCAGAGCCTGTTGCGTCTTGAGAGATGCTCCTGGTCACGCGGGTCGTATTCCCGCAGGAATTCCACGCCGTACATGAACTTTGACATACGCGCGGAGACATGGTGGTCGGAGTAGAACCCGATGGCACCATCCGCTACAGCCTTTGATCTAGAGAAATACGATCATGAGCGCGGAGACGAATGAGAATGCAACGGAACTTACGTTTGGCTGTCCGGGCGACTGACAGTGACTCCCAAAGGAGCCAGACGTTCTTGGAGCTGATTAAACAACCACGGGCTTGCGGCAAATCCACCCACAAGCCAGACGGACTAGCGGGTACTGTATAAGCAACCATCTTGGGAGCCATGGCGAGCACTGACCTTGACAATGCCCTGTGATGCCTCGATCTGGGCGCGAATGGATGCGACAGCAGAGGCGACTGAAGGCTCAAAGAGATCCGCAACCTCATTTCTATTTGGCGATCAGTAAACGGGTCTTCCTTAATCTCATATGCAACTAACCCAGTAAGCTTCAATTGCCCGCCTCTGATACCGACAGACATATCCTTGTCAAGCGGCGAACCGAAGGGAATGAATTGGAGATCTTTCTTATCTCGAAAGAGACGCTTGGTGGTCTCGTCAAAGCGTTTAGTGATATGGTCCACAGCATCGGGTGTACCGTATTTGGAGGTCTTCAATTTCTCTTCAAATAGATTGAGTAAACATGTGTATATGAAGTATGTGCTGAATGTCGACACGTACCCTCAAGAAAGGCGTGTGCACGCCTGCTAACAAATACAGATCCGGAGAATACACCTGGACAGCGTTTCAGCAAATGTCGACATGAAGAGCAGGAATGATAACACACAGTCAGGTGGAGCGATCTCCTCAATTACAAGTGGTACAGTGCCGCGTATGGCGTAGGAGCTTATGTCGAGCGTGCCTCCACCGGCATCGGCCACTAGGAAACCGTGCCTTGAGGGGCTCTGAAAAGAGAAGGTTAGGCGTTGACGGAAACAAGATACCGCGCGAAGCTCACCGAAAGTACATCGGCTGCTAGGCCGTTCAAAACACATGCGTGCAAACTAGCTTCTCCCTCTGTTACAAAACGTATTCTCGATTTCCCTTCATCTGTATTGGGAATGAGGCCGCCATAGATAGCGGCTCTTCGCATCTTCGATTGCTGCGCACCCTCCCATCCGTTCGGATGCGAGAGGACGAACTGCATCTCGGCTTCTACGGCATTCCAGAGGGCCTGCCCATTGGCATGTGTATCGATGATGAAGACGCGCGTGCAACGAAAGAGATAGCCGAGGAAGTCACCAAAGAGATCCACGGCATTCTTGCCACGCGGCAGGGGGCCGAGCTGCATGCCGTTCATCTGCAACTTCATGGTTTTTGGTCGCAGACGCAGCTTGAAGCTAGTAAGGTAGAAGATCGGATTAGTGGTTCGAGGCAGTTATAGCGCAATTGCATGGCGTACAGTTCGACTTTGATCCATCCGTCGTCCTCTGCCTGAGCCAACACCGCCGCGCTTTCTGCCTCTGCACCGGCTGCCATCATCTTTCCCCGCCTGTCGTAGTACATCACGGAGGGAATCTTGGAATTTCCTGCTACATGTTCCTGCCCAGGAAATCTGTAAGAGGGTTAGTCGATGCAATACGAGATGGTGGCTCGGTGGCCTCACCTCGTTACACCATGAATCTTGGGGACCTCGCCAGGTTCGAGGATGGCATAAGATACTCCAGAGAACGTTGTGCCGACATCGAGAGCGATAACAAGTGAACGTGTCGTTCCCCCTGCTCCCAGAACAAAGATAAGCACTCGTCTTCGGTGCCCCGAAAGAGAACCGAGCACTGACCGTAGGGCTTGCGGGTATCGGAAGCTGGCTTCATAGTCCGCTAATGAGATTCGTGAGAGGCCTGGTTATACACTCCAGTCCAGCTTGGGGACGGGAACAGCGGATAGAGGCACGTTCGCACAGCTAGGAGCCGCGTAAGTCCTTATACTTTGAGTGAAGATCAAGAGAGGAGATTCATGCAGCAATTTGTTGCCTCGTGTTGACGGTCAAACGGTCAGTTCAACCGAAGCAGGCCCGCTGCTTCGAACAGAGCTCGCTTCTTTTAGATGCTTGCTACTACCGATCATTGTCACCTTTTCTCGTCCGCTGGCTCTCGTCAAATGTTGGACCTAGTCCACTCCAAACATCCGACAGATATCTGCTCTTTCTCTGCTCAAGATCCCAGGAAAAGAAGAAAAGACACGCTATATCCGAGTCTATTCTGCAGGCTGCACTGCGCAGCCTCCTGGCAAGCCATCCGATGCCAAATGCCAGACCGATCTACGAGGACTCAATCGATATCGTGGCCTGCGATCTATGTGCGCTTAGATCTTTGAAATCGCACCTTCAGGCGCCTCGAGGGCCAAACCATGCGGATATAGCCTTTCCCAGCCTCTCATGCCACAGTCCCAAACCAGACAACATACCTTCCAGCACTTTCTATGACTTCCATTACTCTGTGGTGGCTATTGTCGGCCACCACCGCCGGCAGATCTCACAAGATTGGGGCTTGCTATAGCTCGCTATCTGCTAATATCTGTGGGGGTACCTTCTTTCATCTCCGACGATCAGGTACACGTGTCTTGGGAAGAACAAGCCGGGATTGCGTCCCTCGCCTGCAGCAGCAAAATGCATACCCCAGTGGGCAATATCAAATTTAGGAGGAAGCAGGGCGGGTGATCATTTCTGATTCCATGCCTACAGGGCTGCGTAAGACGTGGTGTGATTACTGGTGAGGTTGGTCCTCTTTGAACGGGGAGTACGTGTCCCCAAAGACAGAATTGTATGTACGGATCCAGACGAGAAGGTACACTATATGCAATTCGTAAAGGCAAAAGGATTATCATGAGCGAAATGAAGAAAGCAGGCTTTGCTGAATGAATGGGCCCATAAATGATCCAGTAAATCTCTGATACGCGAGTAATGATTAACGATTTCGCTGACCAGTGTCATCTGAAGAAAAGAGATCTAGCCAAAGCTAAGTAAGTGGACGATAACGCCCATCAAAATGAGATGCGTTGACTCGTCAAGCAATGCAACTTGCTTCTGTTCCCTATCTTGCTAACAGTCATCTTAATCATCAATGATTGGACTAGGCTAAAATGTCTATGGAGAGCGAGACCTTAGCCAATACTCATGTCATCGTTAGCTTTTGACTTCACACTCTCAATCGATACATCCCCATCCCCTGAGCCACCCTCAGGATTTGCATCACGCGCAGCATATTGGGAGTATTTCGCCTTCAGTGCCACCATGGCCTTCTCAAACGCCTCCTCCCCTCCTGGGAACGAGTGCTTTCCGACGTGCCACTTGGCCGTATCGGACTCCAGAGCGAGATTGAGCAGCTCGATGACATGCCCATTTATCGGGTCTACACTCAACGCCTGTTGATCGATTATGATTAGATCATTGGTGAAGGTCGTTTATGCAGGTGGTAGGCTCACCTCGTGGTATTTTACAATGGCTTTGTCAGTAGCATCAAGTAAATGATACACCATTCCGAGAAACGCCAAAGCTTGCGAGTGCTGGGGCTCAATTTCCAGCACGCGCTCGTATTGCACTTGCGCATCCTCGTAACGCCTGCAGAGCATGTGTTTATGAGTTTCTGTTGACAAGAACCCAAGAAGATCCTCACTTGAGCTTTCGATAACAAGTCCCTAAATTGAGATAAGTAGTCGTCCAGGTTTTTTGAGAGCTTTGCGTGACCTGCGCGAGATCGAGAGCTTCCCGGAAGAGTTGCGTAGCTCGCTCGTATCTATATCCTCTAAACAATCAACTTCACAGTTGAAGCAAGGGGGGACGCACTCTCCGTGATTGAAAGCCATTACGGCGCGCTCATTGATCAAAAGTGGGTCGCCGTCGCAAATTTGATTTGCCGCATTCAGCGCTTCGTCGGCCATGGCGTGATTGGAGAGCATGATGTGTTCCATCCCAACAAACATGAGGGGTAAATGGGATCTGTGAAGAAAGTCAATCTCAAGAGTTCTGCGGATGCATGAAGTTGCACACCCAGTGAACATCCGCGCACAAGTCGAATACGCCGTGACAGCATGGTCATGCTCACTCTCCAAAGCAAATGTATGCGCAAACGCAATCCACGCAGGCCCGAATCGCGGATCCATCAGGGACGTCTTACTATCAAGACGTATCGTGAGCCTGTGGTGAAGTAATAAAGCGGGCTGTGGATGAGTAGGCACACCTGAAGTACTGTCGGGCCTGAGACCACTTGTTCGATGCCAAGTACCACACTCCAACTGCGTACCAGCTGACAGGATTCTCTGGCTCCCGATCAACCATCTCATGTGCAAGCATGAATAGCTTTGAGTGTAGATGTGGAAGGTGATACATGCACGCTATATGCAGAGGCATAGTGGGACTGTGCACCTGCACCAACGCCAATATTCTAAACAGAGCAAATAAGATGTCGAACAGTGACAAATATGGAGTGTGGGTGGGGTTTACCTGGAAGTAATGACGTAGCAGTCTGCCCACCGGAATTGCGCATACAAAGCATCGGCGAAGCTGAAAAGAACATCCGGGTTGTCCGATAAATTAAACTCTTCTGCGAGGCGTCTACGGGTGAGGGCATGCTCTTCAGCATGCTTGTACTTCCGAAGACGCGCTGTGTATATGAGCTGCACGAAGTCGGCGTCTTCGGGTGTTTGTTCTTTGTATGCCAATCCTTGCACGAACTCCCATTCTATTTTCAAGAGAATTAGAATAATGCACAAATAGAAAGATAACATCGAGGCGAACCTTCGTCCGGTGTCATCATCTCACCACTTATGAGCTGTTCAAATGCATCGTAACATTTGACATCGAGCGCCAAAGCCTCCATGAAGCAATGCTTGGCTTGGTCGCCGCGGTTCAGCTTGAGCATCAAAATGCCGCGTAGATGGCACATGGAAGCCTCAACCTGCGCACTTCAGGGTCAGAAGAAAGTCGTTTGAGAGTGAAGCAGAACGTGCCTTGATACCTCCATCGACGTTTGGCACAGCGGGTCCACTGCGACCTATGAGGTATCAACTTGTGTAAAAGGCCTCATGAGTTTGCCATGAGTTACGCACCAGAATTCCGGAAGGGATTCGCCTCCCCAAGCATCTCAGTAGCGTCTGTCCAATTCCCTTGCCGTACCTGGCACTGCGCCGCAAGATATCGGCATGCGACACTCATATCCACAAGCCTCGAAACACTCTCCTGCATGTCGTCAGGTACATCTATCATTCCACCCGGGCCCATAGGCAACCGCGCGGCAGGCATGCCTTCCTTAGCTTTCCCTTTAGCGTTCGCAGTAGTGTTCGCTGCCAAGATGGCATCGTCTTGATCATGCCCATGTCCAAAGCCATTAGTCAGAGGCGCCCCAGATGGGGTGGGTTTTAGAGTGCTGATGGCAAATGGCCTGGTAAGCAGGCGTTCAGCGCGGGAGTATTGGTGGGTCATAAAGTATGTCTGAGCAAGCCAGAACGCATCGTTAGGATCACCTGAGAGCTATTAGCACAAAATCATCCAGAAATAAAATGTTGCTCACTCACTCGTCCAGCTGACGATTTTGTCTCCCCAGAACGCAGCTGTCTCATACAAATGCTGCATCAGGGCATCGTGTCTCCACAGCCTCATTCTATCCACCATTCCCCACTCGTATTCTTCATCGCTATCGTCGTATCCCTCCGCATCTGAGTCCTGAAACACGTCCGTCGTATCATTGGCTAGAGGGTGCCGACTAGCGCTCTGAGGAGGCCGGCGATATGCACGAGGTGAGGATCGTAAAGGCGACGCGTGAAGCACGGAGCGATTTGGGTCGAGTGCAAATGATTGCCTGTGAGACCCGACGCTGGAGTTTGCGTCGATCAGGGAGTTCACAAGGGCCTGTGGTCCGAATGAAAACGAGGAGCCGATTGAACCGCGATTGCGCGAGCCCCCAGTGGGAGATGGGAGACGTGGTACAGGTGGCACATTATAGCGCGTTGGTGGAGGGGTGGATTCCATTGCAGCCCTGAAATGAATTGTCAAGAAGCTTTGGGACTGGGTCGGTGGTCGAGCGTTTCGGACGGGACGATCTGTCCATGTCACCCCTGTCAATTGCAAGACGCGTGCGCGACATTCTAGCGGCAAATCCCGGGCCCCACGGTTCGATTTTCGACTTGAGCTTGATCCTAGAAATTGTACGGTAAGACTTGAAAGCTTGACAAATTGTATTTCCTACGTTACACGCATATAAAAAATTTGCTCTCATGTGTCTCATATGCCAACCCAAAAAGCAACACCCCCAACACCGCTAATCAATCAAAAGTCATTGGAGAGCCTCAAGTGTACTCTATACTATCAGACAGAAGTCTGGCAGATAGATGCAGGATGGCCATAGTGTGAGAAGCAATTTTTTTGTTTTATCTCATTCCACAGTTGTTGATGCATGTACTTACCAATGACGGAATTTTGCGTTTGCCACTGACGCGTCAGGCTAAATGAGGAAACGAAAACCCGGTCGGCCTGGCAAGCGGTGACGAAGCATTTCAACGTTTACAGTATATAAGCACTGAGGAGGAACAATGTAAAATCAATACCATACAAACCACTCGATATCCAGCACAGGAAATCGACCAACAGATAACATCATGACATCCCGGCAATCCACTGTGCTCGCCACGCTCTCAGAATGCTGCATAAAAGGTCACAAGCATAACGGAGATCCTGCGGGTGGGATCATCAAGCTTGCAGGCTTGGATACATACATCGCCGAGCCCACCAAAGAGGTTACCGGTCCAAAGAAAGTGCTAATCTTCCTGTCCGACGTGTACGGTTCACAGCACATCAATGCAATGCTCCTGCAAGACCAGTTTGCTCAGTGCGTCACTGATCACTGACCAACTGTTTGGAGTCTAATATTTTGATGCAGGAACGGTTAGTAGACCGCTAGGAGGCGCCCGATATGTATCTAACACTGTCCTTTGACCGGTAGGGCTCACAGCGGTTGGCCCCGATTTCTTTGGCGAAGATAATTTAGATTTCCGTGTCAAAAGTAATCCCGGATGGAATGTTGAGGATACTGGCCCTTGGGGGACAGAGAAGCTAGAAGCCGCGAGAGAGACATTCCCTCAATGGATAGAGGCTCTTAAAGAGAAATTCGGTCAGTTCGCCTTCAGGCAGTTGCACTCAGGTTGGCTTGTTGAAACATCTAATGGCAGGGACTGATGGGACAAAATACTTCGCCGTTGGTAAGCTCGCAAAAACGTCAAACATACAGAGCGCTGCTGATGCCAAACTATACAGGTTATTGCTTTGGGGGAGCTTTCGCATGCGAACTTGCCGCTACCGATGCAGTTGATGCTGGTTTGCATAAATTCGTGTAATTGTCTTCATCAGCTGATCTTCTCGCACACAAGCTGTC
>JACXVL010000226.1:4453-42920 GCA_014898675.1 Athelia sp. TMB | reverse complement strand
GCCGCAGGCGCCCCCCTACGAGGTGCCTCTGAAAGATTAGCCAAAGCCAAAAAGCAGCCCGTCGAAGCCGTCGCGGAGATCTCGTCTCAGGCCGCTCCCGCGAAATCGAAGGCAAAATCGAAGGCAAAGGCCGATTCGCCTGCCGCTGCCAACAACGCGGAGCCTACTTCGCCATTACCTGCCCCAGCAAAGCAGGTAAAGAGCAAAAAACGCAAGGTAGAGGAAGCTACTGCTTCTGAGCAATCCCCCGACGCCTCCATGGAGGCTGATTCTGCGAAATCTACAAAGGTTTCTGAAAGGGTCACACGTGCAGGCTCGATCAAATCGAAGGCGCAGTCTGGTGCAAAGGCCGAATTACTGGCCGTTGATGCCGACGCAGAGCCTGCCCCGCCCTCCCCCAAGCCTGCGAAGAGCAAGAAGCGCAAGACGGAGGAGGCCGATGCTGCTGAGCCATCCGCCAAGGCATCTTCAGAGCCTGTTTCTGCGAAATCGAAAGCAAAATCTGCCACAAAGGCTGCGTCTCCTGCGAAGGCCGAATCGCCTGCCAAAGCCAAGCCTGCTGCTACCGATGCGGAGCCTGCCCTGCGATCGCCTTCACCTGCAAAAACTTTGAAGAGCAAAAAGCGGAAGACAGAGGACGCCGCGGTAGATGCCGAGGGTGGAGACGCGAAGAAGGCGAAGAAGGCGGCTGTGGCTGCCGTGGAGGATCCGGTGGTCCCAACGACAACTTCGCCTGCGGCGGGAGAGGAGAAAGTTGTGAAGAAGACGAAGGCGAAAAAGAATGCAGAACCCGAGGAGCCCGTGGTTGCGACTGGAGACGACGCGAAGCCGAAAAAGGAGAAGAAGCGGAAGGCGGCAGAGGCGGCGCTGGATGAGGAGGGGCCCGTCTCGAAGCCCGCGTCGGCGAAAGCGAAGAAGACCAAAGCCACAGCCGCGCCCGCCGAGCCCGAAGCCCCTGCGAAAAAGGAGAAGAAGCGTAAAGCGGCGGAGCTCGACGAGGAGCCCGCGCCCGCTGCGGAACCCGCATCTACGTCCGCATCGTCGAAAGCGGGGAAGACGAAGAAGGAAAAGGCCGCGCCCGCACCCGAAACGCCCAGATCAGCGAAAAAAGCGAAGAAGACCGCACGCACACCGACGCCTGAACCGGAGCCAGAGGAGGCCGAAGCCGAGGATGTCGCTGACGAGGAGGACGACGGGCATCTGCATGGGTTCTCCACCGACGACGATGATTCGTCCGATGAGGAGCTCGACATCCCCGAACCCGCGGGGTTGGACATCGCGCAGCTGCCGATGATCGCCAAAGACGATGCGTCCGTGCAGCGACGGCTGAAGGAGGCGAAGGCGAAGCGCCAGCCCGTGAGTGTTCTCGGCCCGGTGTATGCGTGCTTTGAATCTGACTGTGTGTTATAGGGCGACGACAAGGGTGTGATCGTGGTGAGCCGGCTGCCGCACGGGTTCTACGAGGAGCAAATGCGCGGCTACTTCTCGCAGTTTGGGGACATCACTCGCCTGCGACTTTCGCGCAGCAAAAAGGTACCCTGCCCCTGCCTCTCTTAGATTCAGCTGCTCATTCGTACCTATTCAGACCGGCAAATCGAAGCACTACGCCTTCATCGAGTTTGACGCGGCATCGGTGGCAAAGATTGTTGCAGAGACGATGCACAACTACCTTCTCATGGGCCACCTCGTGCAGTGTGAGGTGGTGCCCAAGGACAAGGTGCATCCCGAGCTCTGGGTGGGCGCGAACAAGAAGTGGCAGAAGATACCCGCAGCGCGGATCGAGCGCTTGAAGCACGATAAGGTGTGCCAGGCCCACAGCTCGCTGTATATGGAACACCTGCTAATGCATATGTACAGCCGCGGACGGAGGACGAGATCAAGGAGGCGGAGAGGCGCATCATCAAGCGGCAAAACCAGAAGAAGCGGAAGATGGACGAGGCGGGGATCAAATACGACTTCGATGCCGTCGCATATGTGAGTTGTGCTATTGTATTCCTCGTTCGCACATGTTGACTGGTATGTTCAGAAAAAAACACCAAAGGTGTAGATTAATCCGAGTCGTATTGCTGTCTTGTATTGTACATATTTTCTGGATATCACGTTGTGCTCAGGAGCATTTCTACGGGACGCACGAGCAAATCTTCATGCAGAGTAGTAGATCGGAATCGGAGACAGGCAGATCGTCTCCTGCCTGGCTCAGTCGAAATCTTCAAGCTGGCTCGCGAAACGCTAAGTGCAGATCATCTCTGGTTCAAACTCCGAGAGCTACAAATAGTTAGCTATAATTCGGCGCCGCGTTGCGTAAATATTACGTGTCAGCATATAAGAGACGTGTATTCAGCGACCCTGCCCTCTTTTGTGCACACACAATGCGTACCCCTCCCGCAGAGCTACATGCGCCCGTCCCCTGTGATAAGTGAGGGAAACAGCACTGTTCTGTCTTGTCTTGAACTGACAAAAGCATCTGTTCAGTTTCACAGACAAGCTGGTTTTGAATATAGGGCAGAACGAATATGAAGCTTGTGAAAATTTGTCAGTCGTTTTTTTTTTTTGTTTCCCTCATAGTCACTCACCTGTTTGCGCCATGCAGAAGTTCCACACAAAGCGCCCGGCGGGGAACTAGCGCAGAACCGCCGGGAGAGCACGTCTACCAGGTGCGCTCATCCCAAATTCCCCGTTGAAGTCATCCCAACGAATCATCCATGATCAGACTGCTCTACAATCATCGACTCGCCAGAGGCAAGTCAATAATCAGGCAGGCCATTGTGCCGTACCCCAGCAAGCTTCGTCGGACCTAGTCCACAAGATCCCGCTTCCTCGAAGCGATCAGCCTCTCATCCCCCACATTGAACGGATTGTGGTCATGATACATCAGACGACAACCGTCGCTCCCCACCCTCTTACCCCTCCAACGCCACCCATAGTAATATGGATGCAGGAAACAGTCACGGTGATTCCTGATCGCCGCCGGTGCCACTGAGGCGCACAGTTGTCGAGGATAGATAGCGTATAATGAAATGTCGAGTGCGAATATAGTGGTGTTTTTCTCGATCTGAATCAGTCAGATCAGCACAGATCCAGAGAGCTGCAAGATAGTCTGGACGCATCGGTAAGAAGGTACGAGAGCCGTGCAGTGTCCTGCGTTGGGGCTGAGGGAGGAAGCAATAATACGGGGACTGTATTCCAGTCTTCGTATTGCCAGAGACAACCAAAAATCACATAGCAGACCCAGGTACCCCGGCAGGGAGGGGACATACGAAAAGCGGCACATTGAAAAGCGGCACACCGTGACAAAGACGAAAAGCGGCACACCGGTGGCAATATTAATCGATAATTTTTCCCCAGTTGAAAAAAATAGCACCCAACACTCGCGCCCTCCCCTGCCTCGCCTATGGCTCGGCGGGGCCCCCAAGAGGCGTCTCGGTTGGGCACGCTAAAGACTAGTTTTTTCTATAAACATATCCCGCTACCCTAACCACTAACCACTAACCCTAACCACCTAACCCTAACCACCTAACCCTAACCCCTAACCCCTAACCGCCGCCTCGCAAGCTCGGCGGAGGGTTATCCACGCAAGGCTGCATCATGTGATAAAGGTTTTGTGACCTGCTGTAACGGTGTGCCGCACTTCAATGTGCCGCTTTTCGTTGGTCCCCCGGCAGGGATCCTCCTCCGACCTGATCAGCGCCTGGTCGACAACCGTCGCGCACCGACACCCCTGCCCCGCCCATCATAATGGGTGCAGCAAACGGCCACAGTGATGGCCCAGCCGTCGGTGTCGTTGAGGCCCGCGATCGTGGAGGATAGATAGCGTATAGCATGGTATTCCTCGACGAGCTTGGGGGTGGATATGGAAAGATTTTTTTGTCAATCAGTCGAATCGGACTAATTTCGGGCGCGGGCCCCTATCTCTCAGGCGACCGTATGTACTGTGCCAACTGTACGCCATGGCTGTGGACAAGTTAAGATTCGGGAATAGTGGGCATCTGCACCAACTCGAAGTACGTTGACGATTGACCCCTGCAGTTGAGTTGGAATTTGTACCACACCACTCGTGTAAGACCCGCTATTTATTCGCATAAAGATGCAGTGGAAAATGTCATTAAAGTGTTAATATCACTGTACTATACGCTGCGGATACCGACAGGTATTGTGCTTGAAAATCTCGAGATCTGGGATGCATACACGGCTTGAATAAAGCTCTGCTCGATGCACAGCGATCTACGCACCTAAAGCTCCGACTTTCAAAAGGCGGATCGTCCCCGGCCTGCATGCAACTGGCTCCCGGTCGAAACATTCAACCTGGTTAAGGATCGCGAAACGATCCTATCTGTCAGTTCAAACTCCGAGAGCCAGGAGTGGTTAGCTGCAATTCAGCGACGCGTTGCGTAAAATATTACGTGTCAGCATATAAGAGACGTGTATGCGCCGATGGCCTGCCCTCTTTTGTGCACACACTACAATGCCTACCTCGTTCGCAGAGCTACATGCACTCGTGTCCCGTGATAGGTAAGAAACCGCGCCGTCGCGTCTTGTCTTGCACTGACGACAGCGTCCATTCAGTTTCACAGACGACCCGGTTTTGAATGTGGGCCAGGACGATCATGAGTCTTGCGAAAATTTGTCAGTCGTTTGCTTGGTTTCCGCCATAGCTACTCACCTGTTTGCGATACGCAGTAGTCCCTTTCACAATGCTCAGCAAAACTGTGAGCCTCGCAGTACCAGTGCGGTACCCACTGTAGAGCAAGTCTCTCAGGTGAACCTGTGCCGAGTCACCCCGTTAAAGTCATTCTAATAAGTGATGCGCGAACAGACTGCTCTACAATCTTCAGTTTGCCACAGGCAATCTAAAAACCAAAGATCAGGCCGCTGCTCCACGCCCCGGCAAGAAGTTTCGTTGGACGTGGACCACAACATCTGGCTTCCGCAGGGCGATCAGCCTCTCATCCCCCACGTCGAACCGATCGTAGTGATGATACATCAGACGACAATCATCACCCCCCACCCACTTGCCCCTCCGACTCCACCCATCGTGGTATGGGTGCAGGAGACGGTCACGGTGACGGTCAATCGCCGTCGGTGCCACTGAGGCTCCCAGTTGCCGAGGATAGATAGCTTGTAATGGCATGTTGAGCGCGAATATAGTTGTTTTTGTCGATTTGAATCAGTCAAATCAGCGCAGATCCAGAGAGTCTGGATGCACGGCTACGGAGCTATAAGAACCGTGCAGTACTGATGTCTGCCCTACAGTTCTCGTCTTGTCAGAAACAAGCCAAAAAGCATAGAGCGAGCCTTGCGCCATACCCCAGCAAGAAGCTTCTTTGGACCTGGACCACAAGTGCCAGTCGTTTGCTTGGTCTCCGCCATGGCTACTTACATGTTAGTTCCTCCAGCAGTACTCAGCGGAGCTGTGAGCCTCGCGGTACAAGTGCGGTACCCTCTGTAGGGCAGTCACGATGGCCCAGCCGTCGGTACCGCTGAGGCTCGCGGTCGTTGAGGATAGACAGAGTGAAACGTGGTGGTTCTCGGCGAGCCTGAGGCGAATAGTAGAGATTTATTTTTGATCAATCAGTCGAATCGGAGCAGATCAAGAGTGCAACCTGAGAAGGGCTCGGCCGGACCGGATGCACCTGATAAAATTCGGCGGCCCGCATGCGCAAGGACCCCTGTCTTTCTTGGCCAACCACGGTCACCGACACTGTACGCCGTGACTGTGGATAAGGTGAGACTTAGATTCGGCAGCGGGCACCTGCAGCAACTTAAAAGAATCCGTTTGACACGTCACTCTCTGTAATTGAGTTGAAATTTGAACCACATCATTTGCTCATGCGGATACAGATGCAGGGGAAAGCGCCACTAGAAAATCACTGCACTAATACTCTGCGAATACCATCAGGTATTGTGCTAGAAGACCTCTAAATCTGGGACGCATACACGACTTCAATTCAGCTCTGCTCGTCGATACACAGTGATCTACTCACCTAGAGCTTCGACTTGTCCCGCCCCGCGACGAGCTGCGGGTTCTCCTCCTGGCTTCCGGTGAGCTGCTTCGTTGGGCTCTCACCCGGCGCGCCCTGGCTCGGCTCAGAGGGCTCCGAGAACGCTGACACGGGCGGATGCGCGATCTTCTCGCCGTGCCCTGGCTCCGCCGCCTTGCGCGGCTTGCTCGTCGAGGCGACCTGCGTGTCCCTGCTCCCCGCACCCTTGTTCACGTGATCCTGCGGATTGTGGTGAGGCTTGGCGGGCGGGGGCTCAAATCTGGCGGATTTGGAGGGCATGATGCTGCGATAAGTCGGGGGTTGGAGAGACGATAAGCTCGAGGCGCGATCGACTTTATAGACACACTCGAAGCGGCGGTCACCGTGGTGGCGTCATAGACCAGTCATCCGCGATCCGCGCACCGACGCGATCCATCGACGCCCACTCCCACCAACGTCATTTCTCCCCGACCTGATATACAGTGCACGCATGGGAAACTTGCCAGTGAGAATTCCGGCCGGTGGAAGTTCGACAAGTCATCTTCGCGAACTTCTCGAGACCTAGAGCATATATATAGTGCGCGTATCCACGCTCGGCACTCAACCCTGCACACCATGAATATTACAGGGGGTATTACATTTGGTGAAGACCAGAGAGATATACCATTTCCATCCAGGGACTTCATTCCTCTTTGAACGCCGGTGTGACTGGTACCTGCCACATCCCAAAAATCAACCGCTTCTCAGAGCGACCATCGTCATTCTGCGTTCGCAGCCCGATAGCTATCCTTTTCTCAGCCTTCCGGTTTCTCAAAGTAGCACTATCGACATCCCCAGAGCCTTCAACATCCGAGCCCCCATCGTCGGAGCCCGCCTCAAAAAGTGCCTCGACGAGCGACGACGGCTGAGAGATGTGCCACTGTGCTCGCCTCGTCAGATTTTTCGACAGCGTCCCTTCACCATGATCCTGGCCGGGGCCCAGTTTGGAATATCTGTGCTGCTGTCCCGCACTCGCGCCTTTTCCAAAGCCATATCCCGTCGAGGACCACACAAATATGCCCAGAGCCAGAAGTGCATATAGATAAACCAAGACCAGGTAAATGACGAGGGGCACGAGCGGGTACCGCGTGACAGCGCCGTCCGCCATGACCTCCGTGGCCGACGCCGGCTGCAGCATCCCCGCAGAGAACGACAACACAAGACGGGCAACATTAGGAGAAACAGTCGCGCCGAATTCCGCCGCAGTCGGGTTCGCTCGCTGCAGATCGTTGAGGAAGCGCGGAAGGATGGGGTACGTCTCGTTCATGGTGATATCAGCTCTGTAGTTCATCCCCGTCGTGAACTCTTTCAGTGGGTACGTCGCAAACGCGGCGGTTCCACCCGCTGCCACCGTCTGGTTTAGCAGCGTGTAGCTGCCGTTGGTGTAGTGCAAGAAGACGTCGTACACTGTGATGTTGCACGCCATCACTATATATGCGCCTTTGTTGGATATGTTGACGAGCAGGTCGCTGAACTGATACTCGTCCACCGGGTTTCCGAGTGTGCTCTGCCAGAAGGCCATGAACGGGTTCTTGACGCTCCTGTTGCCCGTCCACTGGTCGTCGTGGACCGAAAACTGCGTCTCGGTCCAGAGATCGCTGTAGATCTCGGGGTACCCAGCGCCGCTGCAGTCGAAGCCCGTACCATTTGGCGATAGTTGGGTAGAGTTGAAGCAGGACGGAGTGATGCCCTCGCACTGCGCAGACGTGGCGATGGTAGGCGCAATGAAGGACACGTCTACAGGTATCAGGCCGTTGACTCTGGTGATGTAAGACAGTTCGCTGGAGCCGAGTGTAAAGACCGAGTTTAATGCAGACCGGTTGCTGGACGTCAGCATGCCCTCGAGGCGCGTGGCATAGGATCCGTTTCCGCTAGGCTGGACATTGTAATCGTATGGCGCAGTATATGGTGCGACGACGCTGCCATATTGATAAATCGGGTTTGATGCATCAAGTGCATTCACCGAGGAGAGGGGGACCGTCGTGGTTGTGGAGTGCAGCGCAAGATCGGCCAGACTGGTTTGCGGGATGTCAGCTCGTGTCTTGTAGCGGGTTTCCGACATACCCTATACCATGACTGAGTGAGAACAAGACAGCCGACATGATAAAAGCTTTCACTAGCATGCGAGGGGCACCTTGGCGGTTTTCGCGATGTTTGAGAAACCCACCGAGCTCCAGTAACACGTTGAAGCTTCCCACAGAGAACAAATCGATGAGCAGGCCGTATCTGTGGGGAGGAGCATGATTTAGCAGCAATAACCAACTCTGTGACGATAACCTACTGGTGAGGAGTAGGTAGGTTGCGAAAGTCAGTGCTCTCCGAGGATCTCAACCAGTCGATGCCGAGTCGAAACGCCACCGAAGTCAGAAGGAAAGAGGTCATCAACGACACGAACTGCGTCTGGTAAATGGGCCTGAATGAGCGGATGCCAGAGGTGAGCATAAACTAGTATGACTAGCCGTGACAGACGATATCAGCAACCCCACTAGCACCGTATCATCGGAATTGGTATTTGAACTTCTCGATGGTTCTTTGACCGTTACATATGGATAAAGGGTGTCGAGCGGTTTTAATCGTCTGATACAATATAAGTCATACGCGAAAATAGATTGTATGATAGCAGCATCAATGCTTGCCTGAAGTAGATCCAACAAATCAAGCCAGTGGCTAGCACGCCTGACCCAAGGAAGATCAAGATTGCAGATAGATGTGACCTAAATGACGTGCCGTATTGTGGGTGTGCGGCTCCTTGCCCGGGGGCGTCTTCTGTGGGTGAATCCACCACAACGCGCAGCCGGGCTGTCCCGCCACCGCGGTCCATTGATGGTTGGCTAATCGCGAGCCTCTTGTAAGCCTGCTCTCCCTCGAACAGCTCCATTTCCTCCCGTAGAAAATATCCATCTGGGCGCGGAATTGCATGTGTATCATGCGCAGCTCCAGATGCATATAACGCGTGGACAAGGCTGGAGGGTCGAGATAGTCGGGATTGCACATTGCGCACCAGACCTTGTCCTGATACCGCAGCTGACTGCTCCTGGGGAACAAGGCCTGCGTAGGAGATATCCTCGAGTCGTGCAGTGGATGCCCAGCCAAAAACAAACAAAGCCAGCAGAGAATAGAGCAGGATGAGCCCAAGCGTGATGATGAGTGCTGCCTTATTGTATTGGGTTATGACACCCGCGTATGCAATGGCGTGAGCTGGACCGGCGCTCAGATAGCCAGCAGAATACGACAAAAGAAGGCGGGAGAGATCAGCGGAGATGAAGTCTCCGAGTTCTTGGCTATCGTTTGCCGCAGAATACCGGATGTCGTCCGTCAGTGTAGTGAGAAGGGTGTTCTGTTCGTACTCGTAGCTTCCTTGGTCTGGGTAGTCGTTGCTGTAATAGTTCGCATATATGGATATGCGTGAGGTGACAAAAGAGGAGGTTTCTGGGGAGCTCAATGTCCTGTTCACCATTGCATAGCCCCCCTGGGAGTATCGCAGCACAGTATCATAGACGGATATGTTGCAAGCTACGATGATGTAATAGCCTTCTCTTGCGATTGCGGGCACCATTGCATTCTCCTGAAACTTGTCAACTTCGTCGTCGTTCACATCGCGAATGAAGTGGATGAAAACCAAAGGGAAGGGATTGCGATTGAGGGAAAGAATGCCGTTCAGGTTATTTGCAACAGCGAGAGCCTTGTCAGGAACGGCAAGCACGTTTGCTACTGTGGAGTTCATCGACTGGTGATAGTCATCATAACCCGCCGGAGAGCAATTGAATGCGGTCTGTGGTTCGTAGCCTGAAACAGGCCGCGTGAATTGGCTGAAGCATGGCAGCGTGATGGGGGCACATTGCGACTCGATTCCTAGTGTAGGCGCGATGAAAGACACATCGTTGGCCATGTTGGCAGTGAGCCTGGAAACATATGCCATTCGCGATTGGTTGTTCAATGTGAACACTTGGTTGATCGTAGATTGATTAGCAGATGCTAATACACCTTCTTGCGTTATGGGCAGGGATGAGCCTTCAGCAACCGCAGACTGATTGACAAATGTCCCGAAGGCTATGCTATTTGCATCCTGAGTATGGACTGCCGGCAGGACTATCGACGAAGTTGTCGAATGCAAAGCCAGGTCGGCTAATCTGATATTTCGATCGAGTTCAGCGACAATGCTTCGTTCGGGTAAAATCAACAAATTACCCCACCAATCGAGTCAAGGAGAAGACGACACATGAAAGTAAGAACCCTTGTAAAAGGATTTGAGGTGCCTTTGCGCGCTGGTTGTTCCGCTGCAGCAGGTGTACGCCCGTGTGCCATATCCGAGTCACACCCACACTAGCAACGGAGAACATGTTCACGATGAGACCATATCTATCATACATAGTGAGTGATATGCCTCTGATGGATCAATGAATGCTTACTGCTCTTGCGTCGGCAATCTTTCGTGTTTGAGCTCTTGGGATGCTTTGAACCAATCAAAGCCCAGGCGATACGCAACTGTGCCAATAAGGAAAGGTGATGTAAAGGCCACAAATTGAGTCTAGAGAGATAATCGACAATCAGTCGTTGCAAGTTGGTATGTGAATGATCGACTGACTGCAACTGACGAGATGATCAAACCCACAGCTAAAGTTCCATTGGGATTATCGTCAGATCGAGTCGCAGGCTCGCGAGCCAATACGTCCGAGGGGGTGGAGTGGCTTGGGACAATGGATCCTTGAGGGTCATACTTCCTGTAGAACGTTTCAGTGAACTGGCAGGCATATTCAAATGATCTTATCTTACCGATACAATAGCCACAGTAAAACTGATAGGCCGAGGAGCAAACTCCAGATAGCGATCAAAAGGGCGGACATTCGTGCCATAAAGGGTATAGCAGAATGTCGCGAATGCTTTGGTGTAGCTGCAGTGGGTCCTCTCACACTCGTTGGCCTTGCTCCCATGTGAGCCACTCGGGATTCCTTGATGAGGTCAAGAGGGTTAAATTCCTCGTCTACGTGATTCTGGTTGGCCAAAAGAGGTAGTAGATGTGCATGGCTGGGGTCCAATACGGCAGACGGAGGCTTCCAGGGCTTGCCACTGTAAATGTCCGTCATTGGGGGTGGATGCAGAGAAGCGATGCATGACAGGTACTGATCACTAGGTGACTAAGTACCATGAGACGCCGTAATTTGATGATCAGAATTTGTCTGGATAGATAGCGAATCTGCATTCATGAGTCAATGTCAGACACGTCATATGCTTGGCAAGCAATGGGTATTGTTGATCGTGATCCAACATCGTTGTGGACCAGTAGCACTGCCTAGGTGTAGCGTAACTTGTTGCAAGGAGACTCGGCTTCGTAGAGTCATATCACCGTGATCGCTCTCTGTGGTTTCCTGTGGAGTCCGCCAAGGCTACGTGCTTGTACAATACTTCAGTGTGCTGTGTTCTCTCCTCTTGAGTGTCCATCATTAGTAAAGATATAGCATGCAATATCAGAGACATTTCGAGCAGGTTTTCCAGATCCAGTGTTTCTCGCTGAGCAGTCGATCGAGAACGAGGGAAACAGGTCGAAACGTGGGATTCCGGAGTCTGTAAACACTTTCCAATTTCGGTCCACACGTACGTCAGGCTCGTCGAGTCCCCTTTTGCCCAACCCTCTCCCTCGTCCTCGCGTAATATAGTGTATTGGTGGCATTTTCTTGGGACAGCGCCGGAATTTCTAGATCTCATTGGACCTCGTTCTCGAGGGGTCTTCATGTGCCGTCTGCAGGCCATATGGTACAAGCCCTGTGTCCAAAATGGGAAACGCTTGCAATACGCGGTCGTGCTCGAGGACGAGGTGCGCGTCGAGCTGTGGAGGGCTAAAAGGCTCTGAGAAAGTGGGCGCGGCGGGGTGACATGATGCTGCCTGCCCTATTTGACCACCGCGCATCAGTTTGCAGGCCAGTGCAAGTTCGACACCGTCTAGAAGTCAGCTTGTGACGCAAATGTGTTCGGCCGACCCTTCACGGTCTTCGCGGGTTCAAAAATTCGTTCAGTATCGACATTTTTACTCACACTGGTTACTAGTCTAGGATTTTGCAGAAATTCCCTCCCACTTTCGACACCTCAACGTCCAACTCTCTCTGTTTTGCCAACCCATCTCGCTCGTCCTACTATAATCCATCTGGCAGCATTTCCTTGGGTCATGCAGAACCACAAGGCTGGGCCTTACTCTCGATTACTTGGTCATCATGTTATCTGGTGGTCATGTACCAACCATGTCTTCGAAGCGCCACATTGCGCTGGGCAGTGCTATTTTGCTACGCACATTGCTGGGATAAGACCACAGCCTCCTATCCGAAAATCTATGCTCAATGGCGATGAGCCAACTGTAGAAACCTTAAATGCGCCTGATGCTGTCTAACCACTGTTCAGTTGGCCGCATCTATGATCCGCCGCCCTATCTAGAAACACACCTAAACCGCGTTGCATAAACCCTCCCGACAAGCAAGTTCCATCATTGCCACAAACATGCTTGGTCGATCTTACTAGATCCTCTAAACAGAAAAACATCGGTCTGGAATCGGAGTCCACCATCAGGTTTGCTTGAAAGAGCCTGATATATTTATATTTGCTCAGTATATCAAGTGTGGATCTAGATCGTTTACCCAATAATTCCACACAGAAATCAAAGCTTACTAGATGTGATATCCAAAGGTGCGCGCTCCGTAAACGTTCGGAGCATGCTTTCCTTTCTTGGTTGGCTAGGTCAGCTATCGGCGGATGCCTAATGCCGCATCTCCTGTATGTATACCTGGGCAATCACCGGAGATGGCCTCCAACTACAACCTCGTTGCTCGGCTTGCTTCGGCTTGCTGGTCACCTGCTATATATGTTTCATTAGGACCATGGAACTCTATTGGAAGACCGAGTACGACCATCTATTGGTGCCTCCCTGGGCGCCTACTTCACGATGGTGGCCACAATTTTAACTGCCCTGCGCACTATCCAGCCATGGTGCTTGATTCTCGGACTTAGGAGATGCGCCACACACACAATGCAACAATTACTGTCCTCCCTTCACCGTGTCTTCCATTATCTTGGAAGCAACATGCAGTGTATCTCAGTCGGGCGCTTGCGGCGGCATTTGCACTGGCTCATACTGCAGCCTGCAGGCGCATTGCCTGTGCGCTAATCTTCTCTGCGTCCGATTTCGTTCCCCCTGAATATTTGTATCGACTTGTTCCGACGCAATATAAAGGCAAACCTAAAGTAGGATTTTGATAGTAGGAGCCCCCTACATCGCAACCATGGTTAGCTCTATTAGATCTGCCATTTCACTATATCGCTAACACGTTCTATTTAGGTCGTCCTACGCCTTCTCGAGGGTACCGCTTGGGCCGATGCGACTAGCTTTATCAAGCACCATAAGGCTCCACCACCAGCCGAAGAGATTTCCAAATGCTATGGTATACCATACGGCGCTTTCGGCTTCATCTCCCACGTCATCACCTTCTACACCTTGGTGTGCGCTATAACTCATAAACGGTGGTATGCGCCATGGAAAGATTCTAGCGAGGACAAAGACATGGGTTGTTGCTTTGGTTGCCTAGACGTGCCCTTCCGCTTCATGACACTGATCTTCAAGCTCATGATCACAATAGCCTTGTCCGCCTACACCATCTACGAATGTCGCGGCGCCTATCGACTATTAGCCGTGTGGAAGCTGCTGATTACATGCTTCGATGGTGCCACCGAGAAATGGATCGTTAGACATGAGAACCCCGGTGCTCATATGCTGTATGCCATCCAATTTGTGCTGCTATGTGCGTATAACTTGCTATCGTGTTCGCAAAAACCATTCTGACAACATGTTATAGTCATTCCAGGGGTCGGGGTGGGGATCGCTGGGATCAAAGACCTCGCAGAGAAATATTGGCACTCCACCCATAGTCTCCATACATTGACATGGGTATTTGTCGGAGTGTTTTCCTTCCTGGTGGTCATCGGTATCATCATCACGATACTCGATGGTTTCAGGGGGATTCCTGTGCTTCTCGGTTTGACATTGCTCTTGGCGTACCTTCTTGGAACAGCTTACGCCGATTGGGTGATTGGTATCGTTGCGAGGAATGTAGTGGGTGTGCCAGACGACGAAGTAACTAAAGTGGTGTCTGGGCTGTATTTTGCGGCAAAGCACTTGGATATGCTGGCGGGCTAATCGATTTAGACTCCTCAAATATTTGTTCCTCGCTCTGGGTAATCTGGTCATTATACACATATATCCTAAGTACAGTCGGGGATCTTAGTGCTTGTAATATTGGAATAAACTTACTTGTGGCAATATCTACTCGGACCATTATGTACAGATCTAGACTCCGATGCATGCTGTGAAATTTCTGACAGAATCATGTCACCCAGGCACCGCAGCTTTCCGTCCTTTTCCGTCAGTATGCCGTTCACGACTCAGGACGACTGGACGATCCCTTCCAAGTTGCTTAACTTACTGGACGGCAACAAAAATCGACAACTCCAGGAAGCACGGAGACGAATTCAAATTGAAAGAATTACCGCTTGCCGTGGCAAGCACGTGCGTGAAAGGCCGACTGGCGACCCTCGCAAAATGGGGTCCGGTCTTCGACGGATCACGATCCATGTACTGTCAATCGCTTCTCCTCTTTCTGCGTTAGCCGTGTCCCCGCCTTACACAAGATTGAAGGTTTGGGGTTTGAGGCTCGGGTGCCGCTGCGTAGGCTGGCCAGGCTGCCATCGTGTCATAGCTTTTCTTTCGCTATCCACAGAAGTACCCATCCGGCCTGTCTTGCGACACGGGCCCCGATAACGAGCAGCTCCCCTAATCACACTTTGAATGTGATGTGTGATGTCTACTGAACATCGGAATGGATCTGCCTCTGGAAGCGCCGAGGTGAAATTCTAGGCCGTCGAAACGGCTCAGATCACTTTCTCTGGTGGGGCTCTGAGTATCTTTCCTGCTTAAATCCATGTGCTCATATTGACATGCATGTATTTAAACCCGACAGTGCTTTTGAATGAAGCAATTACCGCCCAACAAGTTCGGAAATGCTTGCGCACATCGCCGGATGCGTATGTCAGAATCTGGATTCTGCCTACTAGATGTTTCTATTCAGAGACTCTTCTGGCAGCTACACAACATGCACAATTGTAGGTAATCGAAGCCCACTGCCTCGAGACAAACTGTATTGCAACTGCGATTTATAGCAGATGTATGCTCGGCCCACGTTTTCGCGTGTTCTGATTGGTCAAGAACAAACATGTTTTCGAGCGGGATGGGTGCTTGTGCGCTGATAACCGCTGCCTCGACTTCTATGTGCCTTAAATATATGCTAGGCTCGCGCTCTAATATATAAGGTGCGCAATATCTCTAGGTTATCGACAGCGGTCTCCTTCGTAATCATGGTTCGCTCAAGTTTTTCCATACTTCTTCGATCTCACTGCTAATGCATTTCTATCCAGGTTGTTCTTCCCGACATCAGCCTACTTGATGCATCCAATATTTTGTCCTATCATGCTCCATCACCAGCCGCAGAAGCGGCCCAATGCTACAGCATACCCTACGGCGCCTTCGCTTTTGTATCCCACTTCATCACTGTCTACACTATGGGGTGCGCCTTCTTTGATCGGAAGTGGTGGGCACCGTGGAATAAGCGCTCGCCCCCAGAGCCCAAAGGTCTTTTGAAGAGACCTTGCTGCGGAATTATACTCTATCGCCTGATGGCACTGTGCGTTAAAGTTGCAATCACAGCTGCCCTATCCATATACAACATTTATGAGTGCCGCGACACTTTCCGACTCCTGGCCGTATGGAAGGTGTTGATGGTTTGCTTCGACGGTGTCACCGAAGCCTACTTCAACAGCGACAGATCGGGGAAGAAAGCCTCACACACACGTACGATGGTTTTCGGCATTCAATTTGTGCTACTATGTGCGTAATATTTTCTAATATTCCGCTTTTGTTAGCCTCTGATGATCGATGTTCTTTCATAGTCCTCCCAGGAGTTAGCATTGGCATAGCAGGCGTCACAAAACTCGCTCAGCAGTCCTGGAACTCGAGCCGAAATATCCACACTTTGACTTGGGTGTTCTTTGGGGTGCTTTCCGCCCTGGTGGCCATCAGTGCCATCCTCACGATCATTAAATTCAATGACTTCGACCTGCCCGCGACTCTCGGTCTGATGTTGCTCTTGGCGTACCTGGCTGGGGCGGCCTACTCTGATTGGATGATTGGTATTATCACTGGGAACATGGTGGGCGTTCCAGATGATGCACTGCACGAGAATAACAAAATGATAGCTGGAGCATATTTTGCAGCTAAGCACTTGGATATGTTATTCCGCTGAACGTCCATGTAATTTTCAATGCGTGGCTGCTACTACACATATATGTCATTATTTAACCGAGCTCTGTACAAATTTCGAGAGGACGGCTTTTAACTGATGTTATAACTTACCTTCTCTGGCGCATTCGTGAGGATCATCAGAAAGAGTTGAGTCTAACTTGGACATCTGCCTGCTGCAGGACGATATTCAACCTGCCCTAAAGTTAACGTTTGCAGACTTCTTCGCTCACTTTTGCAATTGCAACTAGCTCCCCTCACACTTCACTAGATTCGAGTCTGACGTTGGTCCCGATTCTTCTTGTTCCATCTAGTAAGCTGCGCTCAACGGAGCAAACATAGTAACTCAGAGCGCTTTCCATGCAGACACGCATTCGACTCACACCAAAGCAACTGCGTACGTGTCTGGCAACAAGTTGCTGTGTCACTCATGGGCGCTTCAAGTTCATAATCTACGTTCACTTCTCGGCACATCACAGCCCCGGATGCCCTTAATACTATCTCGCTGCTTTTTTACTCATCTTGCTTCGGCTATGCGCTGGGCGCCTACCTGACCAGGGTGAACACGTTGGCATCTGCCCTTCGCAACTTTTCGCAACTGTGGCCCAGGCCCCTCAGCTCTTGGGTGCCTCTCTTCACTTGAGCGTACAGCATGAATATAAACTGTACAGCCAACTTGACTTCGAGAAAGGTGAGCGTTTTGAGTATCTTTTTCTGTCACGATCGATAAATCCAGCCCTCAGCGCATCTTGCTGTCGCATCTCCTTTCCACGACTCGCTGAACCCTGGCCACTGGGGATCCGTATCTCATGAGGGTAGACACATTTTCCCTCGAGCATCTCTAATTATGACCTTTGACCCTCGGCTCTGGGGCTGCACTACATATCACCACGAGCTGCAGAATACGGCTTTTGCATTGACCTCTGGAATGTTCTCTGATTAATAAAGAAACTTGTGCATATCAGAAGAGTAACTTGCCGGAAGGTTGAGCGCCCAAACTCCAACAGCAATACCTAATGGAGAATTTCAGGGAAATGCACAAATCCTACTACTTCTCAGCAAGCTGGGCGTCAATCAACTCCAATCCACTTCGCTTTTTGAATAGACGATCGGTTTTAAGCGCTGCGGATTTGTGCTTCGGTCCACGGCTTTTGGTTTCTAATTTTTCCAGATCTACGTCCCAATTTGGATCGAGAGATCCCGCCCCTCCCTTTGTTCCACCTCATGGTAGGAATCACACCGACGAAAAAGGTACGGAAAATAATGTTCTTAATCAAGTCGAGCGGTACCCAACGAAATATGGATACCTTCGGTCGGCTGACAAGCAGTGACATGTTGTCTCTTCTTCCCTTCTCCCGCCGTGTCTCGACCTGCCACAGGTCAAAGCCTAAAGTTTTGATGCACGTGTTGTACGCCACACGGTCTTCCAGACGAACCTGAAATCAGATCAGGATCATGGGAGGTGCGGGGACTTCACTGCGTCTGTACCAAATGTCTCACCTATTTTGTCCTGTAGGTGTACAGCAAGCTCATTCAGGGCAAGGAAGCAATGTGAAGGCCAACAGGCGCCAATGCACTGGTTGCGGATGCTGCCATTTCCGACTGGTAATCTCTATCCATGCGGCATGTTCTTTATCCAAGAACTCTCGCTAGTTTTTCCCAAAGCATTGATAACGCAGTCTCGCACCGTGCATCACTCAAACATCTCCCTATCGTCTGGATATACTCTTCACTTTGGGCCAGTCAAGCTAGCAAATCATGGATCAAGTCAATCGCGACGATTTCAGCGACAATCCTCGAAGACCTTTAATGCAGCCCGCCAGTGCCACTGGCACCTTCGGCGACGATTGCCATAGATCTTCGTTCCCAGACTCTGGAGGTACGTCGTTGGTGTCGTGATCACAAATCAACGGTCTTAAAATTTGCACGCAGTGGAGAATTTTGATAAGGGAGCTGTTTCTCGAGCATTGGCCTTCCTGGGCCTAGGCATATCAATCACATTCGGTGTTGTTTGCCTCGCGGGGGGATATTACGCCAGCTCTCACGCCAGACACCATCCAGATCCCGACCCTTCAACATATCAATTTGGATGGACGATGGATGATCATTCCATGGAGCGGGAGTATATCGGTCTAGTAAGCTTGACTCTACTAAGGTTTCGATTCTAGTCTCATGGTCTTGATACATAGGCACTCAATATTCTGGTCACAATCTGCACTGAAGCCATTGGTTTTGTGCATAGCGTGTCCCTTCGAACGACGCTGGTTGAAGAAAAGCGGTTACATTTCGCTACCAACCTGCGCTTGTTGACTGCTGCACGCGGGAACTTTGGAAATGGTACGATCATGAACATGATCATGGCGTTCCTACTCGTCACGTCTTATGCATCGTCCTCCATGATCATTCCCCAAAGTACCTGGAATGAGAAGGCTCAACAGCCTACCACACAAACCGCGCTTGCCATCTGGCCCATTCCTCTTATTATTCTTGGTGTCGTGTTGCTCCTCCAATCCATCATTGCTATTGCAGGTATTCTAGCCATCCCTAACGGTATACATACCTGGAGTAGATCCCAGCTCGACCTCACGGCTGCCGCCATCCATCACAGAGTCATTTACCATAGACCGGGGAACTGTTTGAGGAGCGTTTGTGATCAACATCGACCCGATGGCTCCCCTCCGATACACCCTGCATCCCATCAACCATCTCCATGGAACTCGCATCCCCGTGTTCAGAAGGTTATCTGGTTCATCTGGGTATTGTGGCCCGCGTACTTCATCAGTGGTGCAGTTATCATACAGCTCACACGCCCAGCTCCGAGCTTCAAAGGCCTCAGTTGGAGCTTTCCTCCCAGCCCGCACACATCGTATACATATTCCTGGTATCCTACTACGAGCAACTCGACCGGGGGAGTCATTGTCGCTTTCATTATGGTCATCATTGCCCAGAGCCCTCTCACGATGGTGCTTCATGGGTGCGAAATTATCACGAGCATCGTGCGGGACGAGAAGGCGTGGCAGCAGGCATCAAGTTCTGGGGCACTCATGTCGAGCAGCCCTGTTACCATTGCTAAGGACTGTATGTCTCATCCAGGCGCCGGGTTTGCTGCTTGGTGGCCGACTATATGCTTGCTCATGGTGAAGCCATTCTTTCGTGAGCCCCCTTCTCCATCGTCCGAAATCATGCTTACGATGGCTTAGACTGGACATTCGGCTTGGCTTTCGAAAGCAGCGGAATAATCGTGGTAGTAAGACCCGAGCAAGTACGTGAACTCCCCTCTTAACTGTGAGTCTTACTCAAGTGTTTAATTTAGTTCTTCTACCTCGCTATTTTCATGGCCATCTTCACCTGTATCATATTCTTGCTCGCCTACCATTCCCCGAAAAGCCTTCAGCCTGCTGCATATGGGCACCTCGAAACCCTCGCGGACCTCATTGATTTTTGGCCGGCACGAGATGGGAAGATGTTCTGGGGGGACAAGTCCATCATGATGGGCATCCCCTATAATGAGGTTGGCCACGCTGGTACGTCTCAACTATTATGCAAGCGGTTGCGATACCAGAATCTCACCAACCAAATCTTCAGGCACCTACCATAAACCATTGCCCCTTGTCCAGATACACCGCAGATACGCGGGACACGAGCTACAAAGGTTGGATTAATCCTCAAGTATATGGTGTATCTTTTCTAGGGCTGGGATATTAATTTGAGTGTGCTGGTTCGAATCTACAGTTTAGGTGATCTAGGATAATGGATTAGCATAATGTGCATTGACTTACTACGACGACGACGGAAAAGGATGGTTATCAACCACGCTCGAGGCATGTCTCCCGTCACCACGCACTAGTGATTCCCTGAATTGAGACTGGGATATTCAGCCCATCAGTGTCATTTCCAACCGCTTATTTTCCGGCCTGCGCTGGATTTATTGAAATACACGATGGCTTTGATATGGTCATCCGCCTACATCCAGGTCTACACTTTCACGATGCAGCTCTACCTCAGCCTGAATATTGAAGCTATCTGCAGTCGCACTTGTGCATGATGCAGGCTGCCGCTAGCACATTGGAGTGCACTGGCATCAGAGCATATGGACAGACAATATATGAGCGCTCTACTGTGCGACGTCGTCAGACAGGCTTGGTAGAGCGTTCTTGCCAAACGATGAGCTCCATAAGGCTATGCTGTGTGTGATGTTCAAGTGTGGACGTACTAAGTGACAGAGGCTCGCAGTTTCGAATAGATGGGGGCTTTATGCCAGGCCGGCAGCTGGACCGTTACCGCAATCAAATCGGGACGTGCCGAACCCTCACTTGCACAGCTTTTCATCCTTTTCGATTTCAGAGATGCAGGTCAACATGAAGAACGCGAAGATCTCAAGACTTCAAGGCACGATTAGCTGGGCGAGCATACTGTACGCGGTGGCTCCTTCTGCGCGTCGTAGTACGCCTGGATCGACGCGCCGTGCGTGCCGTGTACGGGGAAGGGGTACTGGTCAGTGGAGAAGCCCTTCGCAAAGATGATCGCGTCGCCGATATTGGTCTGGATGTCCCCGTGCTCACACCATCCTTAGCCGCGCCGGCTGCAAGCGCCTCATGGCCGACAGCGGCTACCTCGCCTCGCTCGCGCCCCCGAACCTCGCGCCCAACTTCGACGGCATTTGGCGCATCACCGAGACGGGTGTGAGATGCGAGGAGGGGGCACTCACGATGCTTGGGAATAATCCTGTGCTAGGGCAGATGACTCGGACTACTATAGGGGCCTGACTTGCGCCCTTTGTAGGTTTGCATTTCGTCTAGGTCTGCCTGATCGACCCAAGACATCTATATTCGATCTAGTCGAGCAAATCTTGATACACGTTATCTATCGTCGACGTCTACGAGCCTCAGTGAAACCTACGGCGGATCACCATATCAGGATCCGCAGTCACCGTGGCTGTCTGTTGTACCCATATCACGATGGGCGGAGTATGAGGGGTAAGAGGATGAGGAGCGACAGTTACGGTTTTATGCACCCATACCACAATCGGCTCCGTGGGGGGAATGAAAGGCTGATCGAACTGGGGAGGCTGGATGCTGTGATTCGGCTCGAACGACGCTTCCTGCGGGGGTGCGGCACAGTAGTCCGTTCTATTTTTCTTGGTTTGCCTCTGGCAATGCGAGGACGTTAGAGCAGCGCTCTGTGCATGCATCTTTCTTTGAGGGCGACGCACATCGAGCGAATCCGGGACGTGCTTACCTGGCGGACGTGCTCTGCAGATGGTACTCCACCTGCACTGCAGGCTTCGCAGGCCCGCTGGGGACCACAGATGAGACATCTGCAATGTGCAAAGAGGTGAGCAGCTGGTGCTGAAATCAAACATATGACTGACAAATTTCCAAATCCTTCAAAGTCGACCTGGTCTCCCTTCAATTTCAATGCTGAGCCGTCTGTGAAACTGAATGTAAGGTGTTGTCAGCGTCGAGCCCAAACGTGCAGCGCGTTATTTCCTTCACCGAATACAGGGTACGAGAGCGGGTGGGTCTTCGAGCGAGGCTGACATTGCGTGGGTGGACAATAGGGAAGCAGTCACCGAATTAAACCGTCCAAGAGGCGCTCTCTGGTTGACACGTAAAATTCGAATTACGCAACACGATTGGTGACTAGCCGCTCCTTGTCCTCCGAGTTCGAATGCCTGAATTCGAGCCGCGAAATGACTGGAATGGGTGCAAGTAGTCCTCGTAGCGAGTTATTGATTACATTATCCATCTCACAGAGCATCGATCCATTCCGTGTATACCTTGACTAGATCTGCCTTGATATACCACTGAATATCCATGACTTATCGGCCCGCGGTGGGCTTGACCCTACCTGCGCGCCCTCACTTGCATCATATTCCATCCAGCTAATAATCACAGCAGAATACGGGGTGAACTCAGCATCTGATTGCCGAATGCACCTACTACTAGCAAAACATATGTACTACCCTAAATATACGACGCGGACCCAAGTATACAGCGCGCAGCGCGCGGGGGGCCAAAGAGAGTGGTGAAAGATAAAACTTTTAAAGGTCGGCGCGCTGCTGGATGTGCCCGCCGCTGATGAACTCCTCGTCGGGGTGTCCCGCGATGCCGGTGACGAAGCCCTCCTGCTCCTCGTTCGACAGCTCCTCGAGCGTCTTCTGCTTCGTCTCGGGGAGGAGCATCGTCGAGAAGATGCCGGTCAACATGAAGAACGCGAAGATCTCAAGACTACAGGGCACAATTAGCTGGGCGCGGAATCAGAGGGATGAGCAGGTACGCACATATGCTTGAGGAAGGCGTTAGGGCCGCCGATGTTGGCAAGACGCGCGAAGCCGACTTGCGCGACGATCGCGCCGAGCTTGCCCGAGGCAGCGGAGATACCGTGCGCGGTGGACCTGTAACGTGTGGGGAACGCCTCACCGGGAATGACGAAGGTCGTGACGTTGGGGCCGAAGTTCTGGAAGAAGTTCGCGAGGCAGTAGAGGAAGATGAACGCCTTCTTCGCGGACGGTGTCTCGTTGAGCTTCTCGTACCCGAAGCCGAGGACGCAGAACAGGATCGTGAGCATGCCGAAGCCCATGTACTGGATCGGCTTGCGTCCCCAAGAGTCGATGAGGAAGAACGCTGCGTAGTAGCCTGGGATAAGACCGCCCGCGGAGAGGATGAGGTTGCCGACGGAGACGTTGTACAGCGACTCGTACACGCCGAGCGAGCCCTTAGTGACGGGAGAGCCGAAGCCGATCGCGGTGAGGATGATGCTGGAGTTGAGTCCGAGGCCGTAGAACGCAATCTGCAAAACGAGTCAGCTCGATATCAAAGAGTACGCAACGGGCGCTTACGTCGAGGGCGAACCAGGACCAGCACGTGCCGAGGAGGATCTTGCCATTCTGCCACTTGGAGAAGTGAGCAATGAAGTCGCGGCGCGATGCCTTGGGTGCCTGCACGCGCTGCACAACGGCGTCGGGGTCGACGGTGTATGTGCCGGTGGTCATCACGTCGTGAATATCGGCTGAAGCCTGACGGATGTTGCGCTCAACGTCCATGGTGAAACGGGGCGTCTCAGGGATGGTGAGACGGAAGTAGAGGGCGATGGTGCCCGGCACACAGCCGAGACCAATGAGGAGACGCCACATGTAGTCGACGTGGATGTAGTCGGGGGCGGGGTCGTTGACGACCTGGTGCTTGTAAGCAGCGACGATAATGAGCGACACGAGGGCGGCGGCTGCGGTGCGGTCAGTAATGGGCGGCAGAGAGTGCGGCGGGGGACGCACCGAAATTGCCCCAGCCCTGGGCAGAGAAGACGGCCGTCATAAGACGACCACGGATGCGGGTGGAGGCGAACTCGGAGGAGATGGTCGCGGAGAGGGGGTAGTCACCACCGATGCCCACGCCCATAATGAACCGCCAGACGATGAGGACACCGATGATGCTGATAGCGTGTCCGGCACCAGAGACAGCCTGTGCGAAACATCCGACGATGATAATCATGAGCTCAACACCGTCTGCAGTTTTCGTGAGCTAACTAACATAATGGGTCAAGATGGAAAGACTTACACATGCGCTTACGACCGACCACATCAGCGAGCCAACCGAAGAGAAGCTGACCGACGAGTGTGCCCACGGGAGTTGCGACCTTGATGCCGAGATCCTGGTTGGCGGTGAGCTTATTGCCCTTGCCGTAGACGTAGCCAAGCATGGAGGAGGCAATGTTGATGGCGAAGATGTCGTAGGCATCAGTGAAGAAACCGACACCAGCGACCAGCACGATCTTTACGTGCCACCACGAGAACTTGGCATTATCGACTTCTGCGAGTGCTGCGCGACGGCGCTCGTCGAGGATAGCGCCGGCATCGTCGCCGCGAGTGTTACTAAGCTTGTTGATAGCAGGAGCAGGGTAGGACTCGGTGGAGGACTTTTCGACGTTCGCCATTGCGTACTCGACTCGGGGTGAGGAGGAGGAGGTGGGCGGTGCGACTAGTAAAGTTGCGATAAGAGACGCCGTCCCTTATAAGGAGCATCGAAACCCCATATGCAGAACAATCTAGCGAGGCGCGCGCTCTGCCCTTGGGAATATGTTGAGACGCCCTACGACCTCGCACGTTCGTGCATTGACGAAGAGCGATTGGCTCTTAAGCACGGGATGTGTTGCCGGATTAGGAAATAGAAGAGCAACGTTCATTAAAAAGAACGTCCGTGCGCCGTGATTCCAGGCACATCTCGCTAAGCTGCGCTGATCTATTCCCCTGAAGGTCCGAAACCCAGCTGAGCCAAGCTAGTCGTGTGCAACCCTGCGGCGCCGGCGGCAAGTGCCACCATGGGTGCCTGAGCCTGGCCGGAGACACGGAAATCGACCACTTTGACGCAACAACGTGGGTCGTCCGACGCGGCGGGAGCGCGATGCATTTGAAAATCGAAAATTGAAAGGAGTACGGGCAGCGCAGTGCCCGGTCCCGACAGGCGGCGGATCTCAGCAACGTTCGGTGCTGTGCTGATAAGTAAAGCCGTTGGGCACTGTTAAGATGCTACATGCCATCTGTTTGTGACAGACTGATATTGGATAGTTGGCCTGGCTTGAGACCCCCTATACGCATATACGCGGCCGACGGACATGCAAGTGATGTGACAGCTAGATATGTCCACCTAATTCCCGTCTAACACAGGGTTGCTGAAGAGAAAGAGCTGATGATGAGAAGGTATGTCTGTATCTGGCGCAAACACGTACTGCGCACTGCTGTGACCCAGCCAGCTTCGACGCCCTCAATGATTCCATCTGATACTTGTGATTGTGCCGTCCATTCGAGCGGGTTCAGCAGAACTGCTCCCTAACTGGCAGTGTTCCTGTGCACATGCAACATCAACATCGCAACCTGCCAAGCATTCCGGACGTCCCCGCCGCCTGCGGCATGTGCAGCTCGGAAGCACCTGGAATCCACCAACCAGATGACCTGTAGTGCAATGATTACATCAGGGGCCTCGATAAGCCCTGTACGAGCTGGTGCGAGGCAACCCGAAGCCCTTTGACCTGCATATATTGGCATACATAGATGTGCGCAGATTGGGTTGCAGTTCCGGAGGACCGGAACCTTGTCAGACACACAACTCTCCTCGGCAGCGAGGCAAACAGGCAAATAAGAGATCCGCTTTTGGCAACGATCTTCATGAACTTTGGCAATATGGTGGAGTCTGGTGGAGTTCGGCCGAGGGGCTGTGGAATCAATTTGTATTGAATGGAGGTTTTCCCGGGAGAGGTAGGGATGGGCTCAGAGACGACGCGACCTCGAAACGTGGCGACTACCTGCGTTCGTATGATAGTATCGGTGCGTCCAAGACACATGCATATGAACGCACAAGGGGCAATTTCGGATCCTTCTTCACCTCTCGCGACGGTGCAGTTTAGCAGCAGGCCCGATCCAGTTTGGCAGTTTGAGACAGTGATGTTCGCAGCATTGTTGATGAGGCCATATGATCGTGAAATGTAGTCGGTGCAGGTAGTTAGCTGATAATGATATGAAAGCGGTGAATGGAGGAAGAGGAAGAGCGCAGATCTTTGAAGGTCGCGATGAGGAAATGGGTGTCAGTGACCACGCGATCGAGTGTTCGCGTCCACAAATTGAAACAGGGGTGATGTCCATTTTTACTCCAGAGTCTATCCTTGACTTATCGTCGTATCTTGTATTACCCTGCGTCTCGTTGCACTACGCTCGTGATATATTTGCTCATGATTTACCATTATTTGTGGATCCCCAAAGGCTAAAGCCACCACAAGTGCAACACAAGTTCGGGACTTGTCTCCGAGTCCGAGCATCATACCGATTCATTACTGTGACCACCGTCGGCTCGACATGGCCTGGCCGACCCCCCTGCGCCTGCGCGCCCTCGCACTGTACAAGGAGCTCCACAGACTTGGCCGCGACTACCCCGATCCCAAGTGAGCCCCTTCCCGTGTGTGTCGCGTGCAGCGTTGACATGATACGCAGCTACAACTTCCACGCGAAACTGCGGAAGATGTACGAGCGTGAGTTCTACTCACCCAGGCGCGCATGATGGGAGCTGAGGCGTCTCAGGGAATCGGCACCTCACAGAAGAGGCAGACATCGAGAAGGCGTTGAAGCTGGGGGAGTACATTCGGAACGGTACGTCCCTTCCCTCTCCTTTCTCCCATCCGGGTTCCATCCTCAGTTTGAGGGGGCTTGTGCTGATGGGGGCGCAACAGAGACCCTGGCGCTGTACTCGCTGCGGAAGTACCGCCATTTGAAACGATCGTACCCCACAGTGGCATTGCCACTTGACTCTTAGAAGACCGGGACACAGTACGGGCGACTGCCTGTTGCTTATCTTTGAGTATGGCAGCCAAATGGAAAGGGCGCTCCGACATTGCTTCGGCGTGGAGTATTGAGCTGGATGGGAGAAAGGGGGATTCAGAGTGGAGTGCCCAGCAGCTGAAGGCTCTTGCACAAATGTGGATTCCGATCGCATGATCAGTAGATGAGGAACTTCTGGCTCTACCTATTCACCCTCAATCTTTGACATACCACTGCAGAGTTCACCCGTTTCCTATGAAGAAATGACTCTATCTTTCTCTTTTTCCTAGCTTTTTCTTTCAGAAATGTCATGATGGAGCATGGGTTATGTAAGCGCTGGTGCGAGGAATCGACCTGCAGCGACGCCTGCCTGCAACCTTCATCGTTTTCAATAGCCATGGTTATTTTGAACTCAAACGCAGTCTGGACGAGAGAGCGTCATGTCACAGTGGTACAACCTCAAAATAACCTATAGGCTCGTTGATGGTGTATCTACTGCTCAGGTGTGCTCCACCCCTTGACCGCCGATGCTTTGGCCAATGTCGGCCCAAACCCGATAGATTTAACAACTTCATCGCTGGCATTTTTAGCTCACTCTCCAAATCATTTTCCAAACCCACAACGAAATCAAGCGGCAACCCCAATGGCGCGTAATGGAGTCAGCCAGCGACACGCTTTGGCTCTCACACAGCATCCACAGTCTGCATTAACGCTGACGCTTTGGCCCCCTGACTCTTCACCTCCCTTCACACTAAGCCACCGCCCAAGACTTGCTTTATTAAGAAATTTACAGGCCCGCCGAAAGCAATCAGTGCATCCCGCCGCCCAGTTTCTGTCCATTCGTCCTGTGGCTCAGAGAACCGATTGCCGCCCTCGAGGGCCCCGCTATGGCAGAATGCGCGACCGCTTTGAAGCAATGAACCTCCGCCCCGCCCAAACGAGCAGGGGAGAGTAAAGTATAAAGGCACGTCCACTGATAGCCAAGAGAGCAGCATCTCAAGTCGCTCTACTCTATTCTCACCCAAGAACAACCATAGCGATGCCTCGTATAGCAGCCAACGCCGTATGTGAACAGCTACGTTCTCGGTCACATGCTTGTGGATTAACTCGTGGCTTGTTTGTGCAGGCCGACCGGGTGAAATGTCCCGAGTGCGTCAAGAGACTGGTGGTCAAGTCGCTCAAGCGACATATAGAATCAATGCACCGAGGGATGTAAGTACCTCTTGCTCCATCATTCTCTAGGATGTTTGCTGACGTCGCACCTCCCAGTGAGTATTCGTGCCCTCACTGCCTGAAGGCATTCTCCCAGAAGAGCAACCGAGATGCGCACGTAAGAAGCCTGCACCTGGGGATCCTGTTCACATGCGATATCTGCAGCTGGACGACCAAGTTCGGCTCTGAGATGACGCGGCACAAGCAGGGGAAGCACGGCCACCCTCGCGATGGGGAGGAGGGAGTGAAGATCACACACACGACAGTCAAACAGGACGAAACCCCGAAGCCAAGGATATATAGGACCACGAATGCGCGCAAAGATGCTCGCAACAAGCTGGCAACCCAACCTTATGAAATACCTGCATCATCCGTGCATGAACTTTCTCGTGCAGCTCCTTCTACGAGTGTCCTCCCTACTGAGGCCGACAATGCATCTACACCATCATCTGCACGGCCTGGGTATGATTTTGATAACTCGCTACCGTGGTCCTCTTCTGCGAGCTTTGTTTCGACTCCTGGATACTCATGGTTCGCAATGGCACCGTCTTCCTCTGGGTACGGTTCTTCTCCTGCGACGACTTCGTCTTCAAGTCATCTTTCGACTCCAGCGTATCCCCAGCTCACAATGTCAGCATCGCCGGCCTTCGCAGCCCCGCCTGAGCTCCCATGGGAGCAGGCTCCCTACGCCCCGTTCGACAGCTCCATTCAGGGACTCCAACTACCAAGCTCCTGCTCCGATTACAACAACTGTTTGCTCTTCGGTCTCTCGGGGACGTCCATTTCTGACAACGGGTTCAACAAGACTAACGGCTTGCAAGAGACAATTGCGAACATCGCGGACGCCCAGCCTCCTAGCCCACTGGCTGACCTTCTCGCCCCAGGATGGATTCCCTCAATGGCCTCGCCGTCCGTTGGCACCTCACTGCATGCGGACCCCGTCGTCTTATCTGATCTCAGCCTGGGGCCTCATTCGTCGCCATTACAAGATGACTTTAGGCTAGGACCCGAGGTAGACTCGACGGAGCAGTTCGATCTGTCACAGTACCTTTGGCCCGGGCTCAATGAATCATCACTCTTTGTCGACCAGAGGCCCGCGCTACAGCTTGCACCTGATATACAGCCGCACTTGGCTGGTTCGCTGTTCTAGTCCTCAAGTTCGCACAACTGCTCTGTCATACTCTAGTAATTTACCCTTATCCACCTCACCATTCCCCTAGCATCTCTGCCTTTATTCCATATGTATATACTTCTCAGCGTTCTACGCACGTCGCACACACATCATTCTCCGCTATGTATGTTGATGTGCGTTGTATCTTGTAGCATTCTTTCATTAAAGCTGGGTTGTTTCACAGCTGGCTCTAGGGCTCCGCACCGTATATACGGCACTGCCACTCAAAATTCCAGTTTTTCGTCTACTGCAAGTGCTTTAGGAGGCGGATACTGCCTAAAAAATTCCATATGTATACTTTGATACATGCTTCTCACCTGTGCGAAGTATCTACAATGCTTATGAAGAGTCTACATACTTACAGCGAATCTCACAAACCCGTATGCCCGTACGTATTACGCGTATTTTTACGGGAAGTACAAACTTTGTAAACACTTGTGTAGAATAACCTGTTCCCGTAGATCTAAGATACTTCATACACGCGAGAAGGAGATATCAAAGCATCCGTATAAATTTTCTGGGCAGTATCCGCCTCCTGTATCCCTTGCTGTAGACGAAAAACTGGAATTTTGAGTGGCAGTGCCGTATATACGGTGCGGAGCAGGGGGCAGGCACGGGAGCAATCCGTAAGATCAACCCCCCCCTCTGAACCCCCGTGGGAATCGCCCAATGCGGACGGGCGCTTAGCACCAGCCTGCTGTGGCAACACGACAAGTTGTGCGATTCCGCGGCTACGTACTCATTCTGGAGAATGTAAGTCGGGTGGAATCTTCAAAAATATTTAATCTTGCCATATAGTGGCTGTAGGCCATAAATTTCCTAGTAATGACATCTAATCTCGCTCTCTCTCTTGTCATTTGTGTATAATTTGCTCCAAAACTTACCCCCATCTCCAAGGACCCGTGTAAGTCACTCAAACGGTTTTAAAGTATATCTGCACTTTTATTCAATATATATAAAATTAATCAGCTGCTAGCACTGCTACAGCCCTTGAATCATCCGTCCATTGTCTGGTACATGGATGAGTTTAGAGCCAAAGCGAAATTTTAGATTGTGCGATGCAAAACAGCGTCAACCTGACGCACATGTACAACTAATTGGACAGTAAATACTGCGTCTTGAGCAGTCAATGTCAGTATTGAGGAGAATGCCTGCAAAAGTGCGCTGAGAATAGCGACTATTAACACGATTAGGTATGATAGTCCCATAATATATAGCCCAGAGTAGACATTTAGCATTATTCAATATATTCGTAGATTTTATCCGACTTAAATTCCCCAGAATGAGTACGTAGCAGCGGAATCGCACAACTTGTCGTGTTGCCACAGCAGGCTGTGTGCTAAGCGCCCGTCCGCATTGGGCGATTCCCACGGGGGTTCAGAGGGGGGGGTTGATCTTACGGATTGCTCCCGTGCCTGCCCCCTGGTGCGGAGCCCTAGCTGGCTCATCGGCTCACGCGTTGTCTATAACAAAATTAAGATCTCCAAAAATAAATTGATAGTAAATAAGCGCAAAGTAAATGAGGCGTATGATCATTAAGTAGTACATATTGTGCAGTGTCCCACAGCTTTAAATACGAAGACGCGTGCCATGTCAAGCCAAGTCATCTTTCACCTTGCTATCCGTACGCTGAGATGAAGAAAGAGGCCCTAACTGCAGCACGTCAGCGATTCTTGTGCTGCTCATCCCGAGCTGAGTTGGAGAATCCTCTAGGCCTCCCAGTGCAACGCCACGAAACACCCGACATGCCATCATGTTCGTAAAGGCAATGTAACCGGAGAGTAATGCTATCTGTGAGCTGCCCAGGGCTGGCGAAGTCTTTACGCCTAGATAAACAAAGTAGGCGATGATAGTCGTCCTGTGGCACTGAATGTTAGCAAACCCATGCCAGAAATTTCTGAAACGGCCCACGTACAAGTAATAAAGTTGGCCGCTGCGCATTAGGGACTTCGAAAGGCTGTACAAGCCTTCGCCAGAAATGATAGACATGAGGCGAGAGCGGAGGTTTGGACCAGTCATGGAGTTTGCCGCTAAACGATAGGAAATGGCGAGGCAAACCAATGTGTCGTACACAAAGATGGACACGATTGGCAGCTCAGAATATCGAGTTGTACAAACGGTAAAACCATAAATTTGCGCTGGAAGAACGAAAATTGAGCCATCAACAGCGAGCGGGATGATAGTTACACTCACTTGGGACAAGCGAAGCGGATGCGAGAATTTGCATCGCGGCCATGGTAGCCCATAGAGTGCCAAAGGCAAGCGTGACGTATTGCGACTTAAAATAGACAGCACGGACGCGGAGAAGGAATAGATAAGCAGAAGCATCTCCTGAGATGTTGCCGCATATTTCAACGATTATTTGAGCTGGGAGACAGTGTTTGGTGAAAGGAGGGAGTGTTTTGGCACCGGACGTCACGCAGATGAGCAAGCTGATGAATTCTCCAATACTATGCCCTTTGTGAGCTCATAATACCAGGCAGAGAGGACATAAGATACGTACCGTGATAAAAAATAGATGGCCACAGACACTTTCTGTCCACCTTTCGAAGCAATCTTGACTTCCTCCGATACGGACAGAAGCCAGTCGTAAACGTATAGCTGGTGGGGCGGAAGAGGATCAGTTAGGTAAAGTTCAGCTTGCACCCAATTCTTGACACGCACCGTAAAAATTATAATGAATATTAATGTCTCGGTGCCCGAACCGTCAAAATTGGACGCATGTGCGACAAGGGAGTCTGGCATCATCAGATCCTGCCGTGCAAGTAACGTTCTAGCGAGAATATTGTCTCTGCTTGTGTCGGGGGGCTCTCCGGTGACCTTGGATTCGTCGGAGGGTCTGAACACCTGCTGGGCAGGGGCGATGATTCTCGAGGAGGCCCCGAGCACGGGTCTGAATAAACCTCGAAATCGTTGGAGCCAACTTGAAGTCTGGGAGGAAACGACAGTTAAAAATCAATGTTCCTGGCAAGTTACGGGGGTTTAAATGAGGTTGTGTCCAGGGCCAAAATGGCGAGAACATGAGTCCTGATTAACGTTTACATAAGATCGTGCTTATGTATAAATCTTAATTGCACGTCTGGTAAAGTTTTGAGTTCGCCAACTTGCCGGCGCGGAAGAGCGCACGTGGCGTACTCCGAGCGTTGATTAGTAATACTGATTAGTATCAGGCGCTTGTGAGCTTAATTATCGCTGTAACGACCTTCATCTATTTCATGCCTTCCTCTCTGAATCATACCCATCTTAAACTCGTCGATTCAAAATCCAAGGTTGAAGCAGAGATTCAAATTGCCACCTAATACCTCAGCAGTTGATCTGAGCTTGCAGCGGTCCGCGACGGCGTGACCTCACCGAGGGCGCTTCACCTGTACCTTAACGACGAGCGCTAAAAGTTTACCCAATCTTGACCCAATCCAACGACCTTCAATTCTTGTTCAATTTTCAGCTTCATCGATGCGTCATTCCTGGCATTCTTATGTTCTCAACGTTCTCAGCGAATACTGATTACGATTACCCATCCGAATAATTCACGATGCATCCAGCCAGCGGCGCGCTTTGAGTTTCGCCCTGAACGCGTGGCTAGGCTGTTCTACTATGTAGCGCTTTGGCCCCGAGCTGCTATTTCACCTCCCTTTATATCTCGCCGCCGCCGCCGTTCAGGACTTGCTCTACTGAGTAATATCGATATCCAGGGCAAGCAACCAGTGCCTCTCGCCGTTGGCTAGTGGTTCGGCAACCCGATTGCCGCCACCGACGAAACCACCATGGTAGAACCCGCGACCGCTTTGCGCGACCGCTTTGTGGCAATCAACCTCCGCCCCGCCCAGAGGCGCAGAGTCGGTAGAGTATAAAGGCAAGCACAAATGACAGAGAAATCAGCATCTTCAGCCCCCTTTTGTAACTCAGTCCCCTCAAGAAAGAGCATATCGATGCCCCGCAAAGCAGCGAGCGACGTACGTGAACACCCCATCTAGATAGACTGTCATTTGACTCGCATTTTCATACAGTCCGACCTTGTCCAATGCCCGGAGTGCCCCAAGAAAGTAGTAACTCATTCGCTCAAGCGCCATATTGAGTCACAACACCAAGGAATGTAAGTAATATTACTTATAATCCCATTTGCTTGCCAAATATTAATTCACCTCACATCGTCCAGCGCGTATTCATGCCCTCACTGCCCCAAGTCGTTCGCTCATAAATGCAACCGAGACGCACACGTCAGAAGTCAGCATATGATGATCTGGCTCACCTGCGACGTCTGTGGCTGGGAAACAAAGCAAGGTCCTGAGATGACGCGACACAAGCAGTACAAGCATTTTCACCCTCGCATTGGGGAGGAGGGAGTGAAGATTACCCACACGGCTATCAAGAGAGAGGGATACTCGAAGCCAAGCGCGAAAAGAACCACTCTATCCAAAGAGGATTGGAACACTGACGCACCAATATCGCAACCTCCATCGTCTGCATACGAAATTTTTAATGCTGCTCCTTCTTCAAGAGTCCCTACTGTGGCCCATAATCGCTCCACGCCATCCCCCACAGTACCTGGGTCTGATGGTTCCTCACAGCTGTCTTCCTCTTCAAACTTTCGTTTGACTCCTGGACATTCTTGGGTGGCAATGTCACCGTCTGTCACCGGATACGATTCTTCTCCCGCGACGGCTTCATCTTCGAGTCACCTTTCGACTCCGGCATTTGCCCAACTCGCACTGTCGACGTCGCCGGCCTGCGCAGCCCCGACTGACTTTCCATGCGAGCAGCTCCCTTACGCCTCGTCTAACAGCTCCATCCAGGAACCTCAAATGCCAGGCCCCGTCCCTGATCTAGACAGCTTTTCTCTCTTCAATTTCTCGCCTCAGGGTATGCTGGGTCCCATCACTACTATGCCAGATGTCGAGCCTCCTAGTCCTCTCGCTGGAATCGTTGCCCCGGAGTGGACTCCCCAATTGGCCTCGTCGTCCACTGACACTTCGCTGCATCCAGACCCTGTCAAATTCTCAAGTCTCAGCTCGGAGCATTACTCGTCGCCGTTTCATGAGGACCGCAGAGAAGGACCCGAGGCAGACCCAACGGATGGCTTCAATCTGTCGCAGTACCTTTGGCCCGAGTTTGATGAATCTGCACACATGGTCGACCAGAGCGTGCCTGGTCTACTGTCAGACTTCGCTGGTTGGCTGTTCTAATCTTTGAGCCTGCATACTCGATCCATGACTCTTCTCTGCTTATTTATTGGACTATTGAATATCCGGAGTTTCTCCTGTGTCCGTGCCTTTATCTTATCTGTATCTCCTAATCATATTAGTCATGCTCTCTTTCATTTTATCTGCTTTGAATCTTTCAGCATTCACTTGTACCTTGAATCCTCCACTCCTTGCTTTTTTACGTTTCCAATACTCCAAATGGAATTCCGTTATGCCATTGATCTACAGCTGCATCCAAAATTATAGTCGCGTTTGGGTATCGCGAGCAGTGTTTTCTTTGTTTGTCAGCTAAATTCAGATCGATAGATGTGTTTCGCTAAAACGCTGCTTGCAATTCTTGTTTGGTTTTGGAGCCGACCAAACAACAAAAAGTGCCAAATCGGGAATGTCGAAGCCGCAGTGCGACTTTGAGTCCCTCGCCTGACGGCCATGAGGTCTTTTATCGAGCTAAAAAATATCACAACGGTCTCTGACCATGGTTTGAGGAAACAATGGGGCGCAGATGCTGCTATTTCAGTGAGAATTGTGCCGAATTGCGAGACGATGCAGCAGCGGTTGTGACCGGATGCGGTGCTATTTTGTTTGGTCCAGCTCCAAGAGTAAACAAAAATCATGAGCGGTGTTTTAGCAAAACGCATCTAACGATCTGAATTTAGCTGGTACTTTGTTTGTTTCGCGCCGCTTTGCTCCACTGACCGCCACTGATGCCGCTTCCTGTTTGGGTAGACATCATCACCCAGTCCAAATTGCACTCGTTAGGACCGCTCAATTTACTTGCAAACTATGTATATGTCTACCCAATGCCAACAAGCCCATCGCCTCAGCTCGCGGAGGAGAAAAACATCGGGCCGTTGGCACGTGGCTTTGTGGCAGCAGCTTCATTTGTGGCGGCGGGTGGGGCAGAGCGGAGCAAAACAAACACGGTACAAACAAAGAAAACACTGCTCGCGATACCCAAACACGACCACAGGGGGCGTGGTACAATATTCGGTGACAGGATACTGACAAAATATGCAAGAACAGTGAAAACATGTCTCGTATGATATTTCGCCACAGAATATTTCCTAAAGATTTGGAGCATTTCTGGCATGATTGAGGCGCAAACATGAGAGAAAACATGACAAATGTTCAGAGACAAAGCATTGCCAATTTTATCCATGCCTGGCGGGCGTTTGGCTCAAATATCTATTGTTCTTTGAACCTGAACATTACCATTGTCTCCCAAGTGATTTGGGGCTCAACAATGCGAAAATAGATCAAATCTTCTTTGAATATTTTGTGGAGAAACATGTAATGGAACATGTTCTCACTGTTTTCACATATTCTGTCAGTATTCTGTGGATAAATATGGTACCATGCCCCCTGTGGACTATAATTTTGGATGCGGCTGTAATGCAATACAAAGGACAGCATATGAACACATCATTAAACTCATATTATCATAACTCTGAAGACCTCGAGACTCAGACGAGCCCGTTTCCTTTCTATCATTTGAATCGATGGTATACTTAAGAGTGATCTTCCCTCTCAGTCTCCGCGTTCGCACTGCTCGCAGGAGCCTTGCCTTTCCCGCCGGCTGCCGCAGCAGGACGTATCAACAACACGAATACCAGCGACACGAGACAAAATCCTGCCGCGGTGGCGAATATCGCATCGGGGAATGCGGCTACAGTCGCGCTGTAGATAACACCGAACAGGATAGGTCCAATGATCATCGATCCCGCCACTTGCAGCACGGCTAGCGCGCCGAACAGCTTGCCCGGCCCGATTTCTTGGGGTACGCCGCCGGCCTCGGTGACTGCGAGCGCGCGGGATTGGAGGATGCACAGCGCGAGGCTCTGGATGGCGGGCATGACGCCGGCGCTGAGGGAGCTTAGGGATGTCGCGGCGACGAAGAGGATCTGCTGTTTTGATGTCGGCTGCAGAGCAGGATTTGGGAGGGCGGTGACGGATGTGTGGGATATGATGTCGAGGAGGAAGGACAGCCGGGTGAGGAGCAGGTCGAAACGGATTTCTTGAGCGAGTAGGGCGAGGGTGGGCTTTGGCTTGGCTGCTGGACCACCTGTGGAGGACGGCTTCGGCTTGCTCGAGGGTTTAAAGGTCGTGATGATGACTGGAGGGTGGAATTAGTCCCCACTCAATCCAGAAAGCGCTCAAGTCTTACAGGGTAGGATGAAAAGTAGATGGATCGCCCGCAGTCCTCCCAAAAGCGAGATGAAGTAACTAAGCTGTGGGGCATGTTGATCAGCCAAATTTGTGGCAATACCGACTAAGCTGTAGATTCACCTGTCCGGCACTCCACTTATACACATGAACAGCATATAGGTATTTAATGTTATAAAGACCCTGATGAGATGTTTCAGTGAGAGGACAGTCATCGACACGAACGAGGAACGCACAATGGAAAGCATGTAGCCGAACAACGCAAGACCTAAATATGTCAGACTCCAATCCTTCTTCTCCTGGCTTGCAGCCCCTCCAGAGGCGTAGGGCATGAACAGCGCCAGCGGGCTCAAGAATGCTCGAAGAAAACCAAAGCCGAAAAAGCCTGTCTTCTCTTCATCCTCAGGAATCTCGGCCTCATGAGCTGCTGATGCACTGGCTGCACGCTTCTCCTTCGACAACGACTCCGGGAATAAGAACACCACCAATAGGAAGTTGGCCAGGGAGCAAAAGATTGCCACCCAAAACACACATGTTACGCTCTGCACGGGATGGGCGATTCCATCTGGGCCTGTGGTGATCCCTCGAAAGAGGTAGAATGGGTGCTGGATGAGTTGCGCACCAAGAATTGGTCCAAGTGAAAGGCCTATGTAGAACACGCCCGTGAAACGCGAGAAGATCTGGGCACGGGATCCGTCCGAGGTGCAGTCGGAGACGTATGCCAGAGTGGCGCTCTGTAGGGTGGACCACCCGCCGAGAATGCCCTCCAGGAAGGGAGCGATAATGAGTAATTTATGTCCATGCCACGCGAATATGCTCCGAGGAGTTGAGACCAGTATAAAAGTCAAATCACTGAAAACGTTTGAATTTAGTATTCCGAAGGGTAGAGGATGTTTAGGATACTCACGTTAAGAGCAAGCCAATCGTTGTTAGAGCGAGTACTCTGGTTCGCCCGTGTCGTTCTCCGAAGTGACCCCACCAGCCAGTTGTGGCTGCAGATAAGACTCCCGAAGTGATTGTCAAGATAGTCTGGATTCTGGCGGCTCCGGCTTGCACAGTTGGGTCGGATGAGCAATACGCTGAGGGCAGGTCGCGTGGGTCATCGTCCTCCTCGGGCGTTGTGGGAGTCATGAAGTGAATCATCTGATGTGGCCCAGCAGCGTCCACAGCAAAATAAGGAGAAGCGTACGGGTTGTGCAGATTTGAAGGATATGTGCTTTGATTCTGCGGTGTGATCAAGTGTGGGCTTAAGGGGCTCGTCTCTGCATTCAATGACCCACAGGCCAGGTGGGTAAGAACCAGCACTCGAGGGGCGATGGTCATCCCTCGCACTAACGCAGCGATAAGCGCAAAAGGGACCAGCCTGTTCCCAATGTAAGCAATCTGCAAAACGCGACCCTGCATATATGGCCGATACTGACCACAATGGTCTCGGCCTGTAGAATGGCTTCCTGGCGGGCTGGTCAGGCGTGGAACCCCCTAGCAGTGGCTGCCTCTCGTCCATATCATCTGTAGGAACAGCCCACAATTGCGAGGGTGCGCTATTGAACCTGGTGCGCGTCGGGGACCGCGGTGATAGCGAATCGGGTGACAAAATCGGGTCTGAGAGACATTCGAAGTCCAGCTGCAGGGGAACCTTGGACATCTTGGTGTGAGAGACAAGACGAGCCTGAGAATGAAGGTCTAGTTTAGTCCATTATATGTGCACATATGCTAGTATACTTTAGTTCCGAGCATAAACGTGGTAGCGGCGAGATACACAAAGCCGATCAGCCTTGAGGCAACCAGGGCAATATGTGCCGGACCGCGGCCCGGCGTGATGTCATTAGAGCTATTCAGAATTAATATTCACACCCAGATGCTGTTCTGCTTCCAAACAAGAGCAACTCTATCCCAATAGATATGCATATGGTGATTCTAGGAGTTACATTGATACAAGTAGAGTATAGAATAATTGAAATCGGCATACCCAAGTCAAGGGCTGCAATTGCCTTGGGATCCAGACGATTCTCCCTCGCTCCCATAAGTCGGAAGTGACTTTCTAAGATCCTTGCTACGCCTTGGGCGACC